>CAUYUJ010019722.1:155114-172749 GCA_963575745.1 Prorocentrum cordatum
ACGACTACTACTACTACTACTACTACTACTACTACTACTACTACTACTTCTTCTACTACTACTACTACTACTACTACTACTACTACTACTACTACTACTTCTACTACTTCTACTGCTACTACTAATAATACTACTACTAATACTACTACTACTACTACTACTACTACTACTACTACTACTACTACTACTACTACTACTACTACTACTACTCATCCTTCTCCTCCTGTTCCTCCTCCTCCTCCTCCTCCGCTTCCTCCTCCTTCTCCTCCTGCTTGTCCTCCTCTTCCTCCTCCTCCTCTTCCTCCTCGTCCACTTGCCTCCGCTCCCGCCTCCGCCTCCGCCTCCACCTGCGCCGCCGCCTCCGCCTACGCTTCAGCCTCCTCCTCCTCCTCCTCCTCCTCCTGCTCCTGTTCATGCTCCTGCTCATGTTCCGCCTCCGCCTCCGCCTCCGCCTCCGCATCCGCCTCCGCCTCCGGTTCGTCGTCGTCGTCCTCCTCCTCCTCCTCCTCCTCATCCCCCTCCTCATCCTCCTCGTCCTCCTCCTCATCATCCTTCTCCTCCTCCTCCTCCTCCTCTTCCTCCTCCTCCGCCTCCTTTTCCTCCTCCTTATCGTCCTCCCCCTCCTCGTCTTCGTATTCGTCGTAGTATTATGCTTATGTGTGCCCATTTTGATGTTAATACTACGTTTTGGTACACTAAGTAGTAATAGCACGTGTATTACCACCATTATTAGTAGTACGTTTAGCCTTATTACTATTAATGGTATTTTTGTTGGTAGTATGATTATTATTGCTAATACTGTTACTCCTATGACGGCCATTATCATCATCATCAGTATTATCATCTGAATAAATAATGTGTTATGAGTAGTACCAGTACTATTCTTATGTGTATATTCCTTACTGGTGTCAATATTATTTTTCTTGATATGATTAATAATGTTAGCGATACTTTCATTATTAGTACTTTTCTTATCCGTATTGATAATATATTGATATGATTATGACTGTTCGTATTAAAACTATTCGTGTTAGTCGTATTGTTAGTGCTATTGTTGTTACTAGCATCAGCATTACTACTGTAAGTATTACTATTAGTAGTAGTAACAGTACCGTTGATAATAATATCATAAGCAGTATGATGATCATGTTGGTGATTCATGTTTTTTACTATAAGATTTAGTTGTAATAGTAGTAGTAGTAGTAGCAGTAGTAGTAGTAGTAGTAGTATGAGTTCTTCCGATTCCTATGTTTATAACTTGTTACTTGGAATTATTAGTCTTAGATACTATTCTCACAAGCGTGGGTCTTGTTTTTTGTATTAGTCTTCGTCGGGTTATCAATGCGAATTCTCTTCCACTTCCTCACCTGCGCCTCGTCCTCGTCCTCCTCCTCCTCCTCCTCTTCCTCTTCCTCCTCCTCCTCCTCCTCCTCCTCCTCCTCCTCCTCCTCCCTCCTCCTCCTCCTCCCTCCTCCTCCTCCTCCCCTCCTTCTCCTCCCCCTCCTCCTCCTCCTCTCTCTCCTCCTCCTCTTCCCCACCTCCTCCTCCTCCCCTCCTCCTCCACCTATTCCTCCTCCCTCCTCCTCCACACCTCATCCTCCTCCTCGTCCTCCTCCTCCTCCTCCTCCTCCTCCGCCTCCTCCTCCCCCTCCTCTTTCTCCTCCTGTAGCGCTGTGAAGCGTCCTCCACATCCTCATCCTCTTCCTCCGCCTCCTCCACCACCTCCTTGTCATACTAGTGGTCGTAACATTCTGAATCGTAGTATTATTAGTAATACGAGTAGTAACATTAGGTTTGGTGTTCGTCTTCTGAGTGTTCTTATAATTCGTATGATTAGTGTTATTGTGTACTCTTATGGTTGTTGACAGACGTGTTATTAGTATCGTTATTAGTATGATTACGACGGTAACAAATATTATGGATATGTTTCTTAACTAGTCGGAGTATGAATAATAGTGTTCGTGTCATTAGCTGTAGCCGTATTCTTAGTAGAATAATTATAAATAACAGTATTATTAGTGAGATCATTCATAGTATTAGTATGCTTCGTATTATTACCACTACGATTAGTATTAGTATCCTCCTTATTGTTACTCGTATTCCTCCTCTTCCACCCCCTTTTCCTCCTCCTCCTCCTCCTCCGCCTCCTCCTTCTCCTCCTGTAGCATTGTGAAGCGTCCTCCTCCTTTTCCTCCTCCTCCTCCTCATCATCCTCCTTTTCTTCTGAGTATTATTCGTATGATTCTTATTCTTAGTACTATTACTGTCGTGCGTCTTCGTATTGCTCCTACTAGTATCATGATAATTGTCATTATGATTCGTAATACCCGTCTGATTCTTATCGTTGGCAGTAATAGTCTGATTATTAGAGAGTACAATAATTAGTATGATCATTCGTAGTATTATAATGGCTCGTCTTGCTATTCTTAGGATTAACATTTTCTTCTCAGCATTACCATTCTTACAATCCGCAGTACCATTCTTCTTGTTAATATTAGTATGAGTTGCACTGCTAGTATTAGCCGTATGACCTTAGCATGATGATTAACATCATGATGTTCTTAGTTGTATTAGTAATAACAATATTATGGCTATGTTTAATATTATTATCAGTATTCACATTATTAGTATTAGTGTTCGTATTCTTTCTACTATTAGTACTATTTCTATGTATCCTCTTCTCTTATCATGTTTAATATTGTTATTCGTATTATTACCGCTATCATTGTCATGATCCTCATGATTATTCGTGGTATTAGCATTGTTGTTTTTATGTGTGTTCCTTCTTTTTCGTCCTCCTTCCCCCTCCTCCTCCACTCGCGTTCATGCTCAAGCCCGGTGGTCGCGCCTGCTGCAGGGCCAACAGGTGTGCCTGGTGCTGCGACTGCTGCGCCGCGGCCACCGACGCGAGCCGCTCCTGGATCTGCTGTTCCTACGAGGGGGGGAGTCGGACATCCTCCACCGGCCTACACCCTCCCGTTACGCGGTACCGAGCTTGACGGCGCAGGCTGTAACGTTCAAAGCATCTCCCCCTCTCCTCCTCCTCCTCCTCCTCCTCCTCCTCCTCCGCCTCCTCCTCCTTGTCCTCTTCTTCTTATGTTTATCATTAAAACTAGGTTTATTATTAATATTAATTTTCTTGTTCATTTAATGGTTCGCATTCGTTTTAGCATGCTTATAAGCATTCTCGTTATCCGTATCTATATGACTTCTCTGAGTAGTATTATTCGTGCTATGTCATGATTATGATTATTATTAGTATTTTCATTACTAGTATTATTATTGCGCTTAATGTTAGCATTCGCGGTATGATTCGTATTATTCGTATTCGTCTTTTTTTGTATTAAGGATAGTTCATGTGTACTTGTACTAGCATTACGATCATTATTATTATGATCGGTATGCTTATTATTTTTGGTTGTAGTATTAATCGTATTCCTCCTCCGCCTCCTCTTCCTGTTCCTCCTGTTCCTCCTGTTCCTCCTCCTCCTCCTCCACCTCCCCCTCCTCCTCCTCCTCGTCCTCTGCCTCCTCTTCCTCCTCGTCCTCCTCCTCCTCCTTCGGTTTTTCTCCTCCTCATCCTTAATATCGTTAGTATTGTTTTTCTTGGTATTATTAGTTTTTTTGTATGCTTATGTTTCTTATTCGTAATATTCTTCTGATTATTATTATTCATATTATTAATATTTTTCGTAGTCTTCTTCTTAATCTTAGTATTCGTGTTATTATTACTCTTATTAGCATTATCATTATTACTATTCGTATTAGACGTCTTATTACTAGTATGATTATTATTATTATTATGCTTCGTCTTCTGCTGATGTTTATAATTATTGTTCGTGTTATAATTATTCTTCTGATTATTCGTATGAGTATTAGTATTAGTATTAGTAGTAGTAGTAGTAGTAGTAGTAGTAGTAGTAGTAGTAATAGTATGCTTAATATTACTAGTATTATAAATATTACTCCGAATATTATTAACCATACTTACGCATAATCGTATTATTAATATTAATAAAAGTACCGTTAGTAGTAGTATTGCGACTATCATTACTATTCGTAGTATTAATCGTACTAGTGATTTAATTCTTACTATCATCATGCATATTCTTATTAGTGGTAGTACGGTTATTCGTTGTATCATTGTTAGCATTACTATTATGAATTAACAGTAATATTGATATTCGTAGTTCTCGTGTTGCCTTTCTTCTTATCAAAATATTTACGAATCGTAGTATTCAGTATGGTAAGTGATAGTAGTATTCGTATTACTCGTCTTTTCAATTGTACTATAGTAGCAATAACAGTGATAGTCGTAGTAGTAGTAATAATAGTAGTAATAGTAGTAGTGGTAGCATGAGTATTAGTAGTAGTAGTAGTAGTAGTAGTAGTAGTAGTAGTAGTAGTAGTAGTAGTGGTAGTAGTAGTAGTAGTCGTGGTAATAGTAGTAGTAACAGTAGTAGTAGTATTAGTCATGGTCGTAGTAGTAGTAGTAGTAGTAGTAGTAGTAGTAGTAGTAGTAGTAGTAGTCGTAGTAGTAGTAGTAGTAGTAACAGTAGTAGTAAGAGAAATAGTTAGTATAGAGAAGTAGAGTAGTAAAACTATAGTAGTAGTTGTAGTAGTAGTAAGTTATAGATAGAAGTAGTTAGTAATAGTAGCAAGTAAGTAGTAGTAAGTAGAAGTAGTAAGTAGTAGTATAATGATAACCATTCTCCTCCTCGACCACCTTCTCTCCTCCTCTTTCCCCTCGTCTTCCTCCACCTCACTCCACCTCCTCCTCCTCCTCCCCCTCCGCCTCAATCATTTTCCTCCTCCTCCTCCGCCCTCCCAGACCCTCCGCCCTCCGTCCTCCCTCCGCTCCCATCCCTCCCTCCCTCGCCCTTCCCTCACCCCTTTCCCCCCCCCCCTCCCCTCCCTTCCCTTCCCTTCCCCTGCCCTCCCGTCCCCTCCCCTGCCTCCATTCCTCCCTCCGTTGTTCCCTCTCTCCCTTCTTCTCTCCATCTCTCTTTCCGTCCCTCCCTCTCTCCCTCCCTCTCTCCCTCAGCCGCCGTTTCCTGCTCCAACCCCATTCTTCGCGGCCCAGCAGGCAACCCACGCAGGGCAGCTTCCGCCCTCAGGGCACCCTTCATATCATGCCAGCGCGGCTGGCCATCCATATTTCTTCTCTTGCGATCTTCTGGATGACATTATTGCGGTGGGGTGTGTACAACCCGCTCAGCATGGTCGCGCCATTATGAAGCATGGAGATTTCGAGACAGTTCAGCGCAGTCGACGTCGTCATGTTACCAGCCACTCGTGGGAGGCAGCACGACCCCACCAGCCCCGTCGACCTGCTCCAGACCTACAAGCACCGCATCTTCACGTGGGGCTACGGCAGAGGCCCTCTCACCAACAATCACGCGGGCGTGGCCATCATGATCAGCAACCGCTACCGCATCAAGTGCGTGACTGAGCTCCCCAGCCCGCCGCCGAGCATTCAAGGACGCGCAGGAGCAGTTCGCCATTCGTCGAGGAGAACTCGACATGACCTTCATTGTTGCGTACCTACCTCCACGGTCAGGGCTCGCCAAGCACCACAACGCCTGGGTCAAGACGGCCAACGAGACGCTCAAGTGGATCAACAAGACCCTGAACGAGACGCCCACTAGGAGCACGCCGATCATCGGCCTCGACCTGAACGACCACTACGGCCAGGACGGTTTGCTTCCTGCCACGCCCAGCAACGTGATCGGCGACGCAGGCCCTACAGGAGTACCTGGAGAGGCAGCCGCTGCCTTCCACAACATGCTCGACGTGCACGGCATGTGCATCCTGAACACCTCCTGGAACGCGGGGCCCACGTACTTCGGAGCCCAAGGACAGGCCACACGTCCCGACTACACTGCAGCGCCTCAAGGACTACGCACCCACATTACCTCTTGCAGAGTCTGGTGGCGAGCGGCCAAGGCACTTCAACTCATCAATGACAACGTGCCGCGCGACCATGTCCCACTGATTGCAGCCGCCAATGTCATCATCCCGAATGTGTTCACAGATCTAAAGAGGACCGCCTGGGACTACGACAAGATGGCCCTGGCTCTGCAGACGGGCAAGTACCACAAGGAGTTCAATGACGCGCTGGAGTTCAATTTCGCCAAGCACCAGGACAAGCTGAAGGAGTTGGCAGGGGACAACACAGCGGACGAACACGGGGAGCTCATCGTGAACATCATGAAGGAGGCAGCCAAGCCCTTCTTCGAGCGCCAGAAGTCCAAGCCCGACCAGCACGACCAGCTCATGGAGGAACGTTTGCGGCTACTTCAGGAGCGCGCCAAGCTCAGAGAGGAGTACATCGGGACCGACCCCCACTACGAGATCGAGTACCATTCGAGGTCCTCTCACGCGCCCTCAAGAAGCAGAAGCGCCAGCACGAAGCCGAACGAAGACAACACTTAGAGGAGCGCATCTACGAGGCTTGGCAACGACGAGAACACGCTGAAGTACACCAACTGTCTCGACTCCTGGCCGGCACCAACTACGGCAAGCGCAACCGCAACTACAGCCGCGCGACCAGAGCACGCCCCAGCTTGCAGGAGTGGGCAGATCACATTGCACAAGACGGCCAGCGCGGAGGGTTCAGAGCTCACCAGATCGACCTCGAGGAGGAGAAGCGCATCTTGAGAGAGACCACCTACGAGTGCACCACCGAGCACAACCTACAAGTTCGCCAGGAATACGAGGACGCCAAGGACGGCATCAAGCGAGCACTCTACGGCGTCACCAAGCGGCTCAAGTACTTCAAGAAGCGCGCCTCCGTGCCAGACTGGTCACTGCCCGCCGAGATCTTCCAGATGACCCCCCAGCCCACCAACATCACCAAGCAGAAGTCGAAGACGACAGGCGTGGGCTACGATGACGAGCTCGCTGAGGCACCCCTCGCGCAGGAGAGCTTCGAGTCAGTCCTCAACCACGTGTATCGCGTCGGCTTCGCCCCACTCAACGCCCACCACAGCCAGAGCTTCACCCTCGACAAGAAGAACGGCAAGCCCAAGGTCCTCGGCTTGCGCATACTCCACATGCTGCGCCCCTTCTGGCGCTGCTTCTACAGACAGCTTCAGTGCAAGTCCAAGCCGTGGTCACCTCCACCTCATGCTCACGGCTGCTGGCCTCATCGGCGTCGCGAAGTCCCCATGGCAGCCTCCCGCATCGTCGCCTACCGCCTGCAGCGGGTCTAGGCAGACTTCATCGTCGGCAGCAAGGACGCCACCAACGCCTTCCCCAGCACCAAGATCGACAAGGCCATCAACACCATCTCGACCGCCCTCAGCGCAACAGAACAACGTCTATTTCACCAACGCCACCAGTGCGCCAGCGTCCAGATCGACGGGTTCGACTCCACAGGCGACTTCTACATCGGATCGGGGGTCATGCCAGGCTGCAGCACAGGACCGACATCCCTCAACTTCGTTTACGAACAACCAGTGGGACAATGGCTCGAGGAGACCCCGCAGGACACCGCCCCCTTCGCGGCCGTGTCACCCATTACGCAAGCCCTGCTTGACCTTTCCGTCTACCTGTACGTCGACGACATCTTCAAGATGCACCTTGCCCCATCGGGCGCTGCGCGGGACGCCGCCTCGGCCCTCGCCAACAGCAACACCATCCTCGATCAGTGGCTTGCCGAGTACGGGCTCCACCAGAACAGGGACAAGGAGGAGATCGTCGGAGGCCTTCGCGCGCGGAGGGGGAACCGAGCCCAAGCAGATCAAGTCCAAGGGCGAGTCCTTCGCAACCTTTCGTACCTGGGCGGCCACTTCCACCACGCCGGCAGCAACACCATCGAGATTGACATGCGCATCCAGAGCATCAAGCGAGCCCGGCACATCATGGGCAAGTTCTGGCATCGCAAAGTACCGTGGCGCCTCAAACGTACCATCTTCATTAACAGGGTGATCGGTGCCGCAGCCAGCGGCATGGAATCCTACCTCCCCAAGGACACCGAATACAAGCGCCTTGGCGCCGTCATTGCCACCTACATGCGCGTACTCATACAAGGCAAAGCCACCAACATCGACGAAGCGGGCACCTACCGCACCATGGCCAACAGCGAAGTGTTCAAGCACTGCCACATCTCCCCGATGTACATCGAGTTGCGAGTGAGGAGGCTGCGCATGATACAGGCCTCTGTCAAGTACCCGCCAGATTACTATCAGTGGCTCACGGCACTCTTCGGCTCCATCAAGTTCGAGAACGACTACAATCGCGAGCACATCGGAGAGCTAGACGACAATGGCCACCTCATCGCGGACGCGAACCCCATGGCGAAGCAGCACTACAACGACGTCCTCTCCATTCTCGAGTTAGACAGCGCCGAGGAGTTCAGCTACGCATGGGACGGGAGCATCACTCAACTGTATCACGACGCAGAAGTTGCAGCGGCTTTCATCAAGATCGACGCGGCAGAGCTCAGAGCCAGGGCATCAGCAGTAGCGATTCCACCACCTGGTTTCGAGCCTCAACCACACGAACAAGACCAACGAGCAGGAGACGAACTGGGTTACTACAAGTGTGACCTGTTAACGGACGCGGGACAAGTCTGCGGCCGAGTTTTTTCATCGTGGACAGCGCTCTGTACCCATCAGACCGCGACAAAAGGAGGAGAGCATGGGCTTCGATCAGCAAAAAATGCAAAAAAAAATAGGAACCACAACAAGACCAAAAAAAAGAAAGAAAAAAAAACACCGAAGCAGAACACCAAAAAGATCAAGCAGAAACAACAAAGCACACAAAAACAAAAACAACAACAAAGAAAAAAAAAAACATCACAACACAAAAACCAACATAAAACACAACTAAACGCACATCCAGCACAAACCCAACCAAGCAAAGCAAAAAAACGCCATCGACCAAAAAAAGAAACACGCAACAATCACTCGCAATATAAACACAAAACAACAAAAAAAAATATCACCAATAATCAAACGATAGTATACAAAACAACGAGAAAAGCAAAAAAAATAAACCAGGCCAAAACTTGAAGCAATAAAAGCACAGCAAAGCCTGCAGCAGTCACCATCACCAATCAGTGTCCGCTCTGTCGTACCACGTTTCTCGATCGAGCCCAAGCCGAAGATCATCTGTTGCGATCTCTCAAACACAAGCGCTGCATTGCCGACAACACCAGGCTTCACTACCCGTTGACACCGATCGAGAACCCAGTCTGTCTTCTCTGTCCACATCTGCATCCGCTTGCACATCTCTCAAGCTTCCAGGACCACGCTTGCGCGAATCACCTCCCCACCGAAGTGCACGAGATCTCGCTGGACATCGGCCTCTTCCAGGATGGCTTGGCGCGTGCCAAACGAGAAGGACACCGAGGAGGTGGCGAGCAGCATGGCGGATACGGAACGCCCCAGCAAGCAGCGCAAGACTACGCACCCCAAGGGCAAGGGCGGCCACCACAAGAAAGGCGCAAAGGTAGAGGGAAAGGACGCGGACGGGGACGCCAACATGCAGGACAAGGAAGAGGAAGAGCAGCAGGGCGTGACAAGCCCAGCAGCAGCCGCAGCTTCAGGACAGCAAGTACGACGCCAACAACGAGGAGGAGAAGCCTACCAGACCAAGTGCGACCCCAAGCTGAAGAAGTTGCTCACGGTGCTGATCAAGCAAGTGCCGGCCAACACGCAGCAGATCGCCTGGGTCGTTTCCGCGGTCTACAGCACGTACCTGATGCCGACTCAGACCAAGGTGATCAAGGCGCTCCGAGCCTGCAGGAAGATCTACGCGGACAAGTGCAAGGAGGCGGGCAAGGGACATTCGCTGGGACCACCAGAAGGACACCTCTACGTCACGCTTATTTCGACCCTCTGCTCCGAGGACGTGGGCGCCAAGACCAGGAGCATTCTCACAGAGCACGGGAAGTTCGTGGACCAGGTCAGCGCGGCGACAGTCCTCAACAAGGCGAAGCACTTGAAGATCAGCAAGTGCTACGACAGCAACCAGGCGAAGATCACTGCGCATCGAGCAGGGGCCCTGGACCGACGCGGAGGCCGAGGGGGATCCTCCAGAGGGGCAGAAGCAGCAGAGCAACATCAAGGACAGCATCCACAGAGCGCCGATCCAAGCGGGAGCCACGGTGAAGACGGGCAAACCACCAGCGGGAGTCATGGAGGATGAGCTGGCTGCGTGGTTGGCAGGGCTATGACTATGAGAAAATGGATGGCCGACTCGACTACGCCTCGTTCGGCAAGGTGATCGGCGCGCGTGGCGCCGTGATCACAACGAAGGTGCCGCTCTGAGCGGCGACGGCGGGGGCCCATCCATGCGGCTGATCGCGCTGCTCCGCCCCCCTATGCCGCTCTATCTATCTACCCTCTCCCCCTCCATCCCTCCCTCCCTCCCTCCCGGGGCCACCGCCTCCGAGCCCCATCCCATCGTGGCGCCAGAGCGCGACGCTCCTCCGTAGCTTGTCTGATTTGCTTAAGGACCCCAGCGTCGCGCTCCATGCGTTTGGCCGCGTGCCCCGGCAGCGCCGGCGCGACCATCACGCGGCCGCCCTTGCGAGCAGCGCCAGTGAAGACACCGACCTCGGCAACGAAACCGAACTTCAGGAAGCCTCCGCCGCCGTGCGGCTTGCCCTTGCTCCTAGCCTTCGCCGTGGGCTCGGCGACGGCTGGAGGCGCGGCTGGGCCGCCGCGCCGCGCGCCTCGCACTCCATGGCGCACATGTACTCGCGCAGCTGGGCCTGCCGCAGCATGACCTCGACGCCGACCGCGCTCGGCAGGTCCAGGGGGGCCCAAGTCAACAGGTAGTCGACCATGCGCACCATCGACTCATGCGATATGCCAAAGTTCTCTCGGGAGAGCCTGTAGCACGCCACGAACCGGTGGAAATGCTCGATGGCCCCCCCACGCTTGCGATCCAAGAAGCGCAAACACCACATCGTTGCGCGGGGGCCATCGAGTGGCCAGTCGGGGAACAGCTCCTCCATGAGCCAATCTACACCCTCGTGGAACAGCACCCGACGCCGCGAGCCGTCAGCGAGCAGCGCCACGGGCTGGAGGCGAGCACCCGACGCCGCCGCGGCCCCTTGGTACGAGGCCTGCGATGTCACGACCCACCTGCTAGCCGACCAGCTGCCATCGGGCGCTTGCTTCAAGCCGATATCGCCGCGCACCACCTCCGAGCCGCCCAGGGCATAGAGGGCTCTCCGCGCCGCGCCGCGGCGGTCGTCTCGACGTAGACCCACTGCCCTCCAGGCCCAGGGACCGCGCTGGGCCCCAGCACTCCGACCAACGGGAGGGCCCCAGCCAGCGGGGCCGCGGCGGGAGCAGCAGGCGCAGCAGCGGCGTGCGCCGCGGGCCCGGCGGACGCGGGGGCAGCCGCCACGGCGATGGCCGCCGCCACCAGCGGAGCTGGGGGTGCCGCGCGCGCGCCAGCAGCCGCGGGCGCGGGAGGGCCGCCGCCGGCAGCAGGCACCGCGAACGAGAAATACTCGCAGACCCCTGTTGGCGGCACCGCGGGAGGCCGCCCAGCCGCCCGTTCGTTCGCCAAGGACACGTCCCGCGCGCAGGCCTCCAGCTCGTTCTGAATCGCGCCTTTCTCGGCGGGCGTCAAAGCCCGACGGAGGCGGCGCTGGTCGGCGGCGCCCAGGCCCGCGGGCCGCGTCCGACGATCGTCCTCGAACCCCACCGCCGACAACGACCCATCAGAGAGGTCGCAGAGCTCCTCGTAGACGTCGCCGCCCAACGTCGAGATCATCACCCGAAGCGGCGACCAGGGCGGATCAGTCGGACGCGATGAATCGCCCGGCCCCGCGCGCGCCGCTGAGGCCACAGCCAGGCCGTCCTGGCCCAGGCCAGGCGTGCCCGTGCACCGACCGGCAGAGGCTGGCTCCCGGGGCGGGTCCGGCCCCCGCGGCGGCGGCGCGCGCGCGCAGCTGCCGGCCTGCGGGCAAGAGGCCGCCCGGCTGCGCTGGAGGCGGGCAGCCCCCGCGCCCGGGCGCTCTCCCCGTTTAAAGATAGCTCGAGACCTTCGGGGGCGGCGCGCGCGCGGCGTCGGGCCGCGGCCGCCCCGTCGATCCGAGGGGCCGCCCAGCCGCGCCGGAGCAGCTGGCGCCGGAGGATGCCACAGCGGCGCACCGGCGCACGGCGCCCACGCCCACTGTCGGAGCCCCAGCGGCGCCAGCACAAGCGACATCGCGAAGAATAGCACGATGCCGATGGACCAGAAAGCGGGCCAGGATGGCCGCCCCGAGCCTCAGCACCTGCGAGGCGAACAGCACGAGGTTGACGCCCAGCAGCAGCAGCAGCGCGAGCCAGCCGGCGCACCAGTCGACCGGCGCGATTTCCGCGGGCTCCGCGGGCTCCGCGGGTTCCGCGCTCGCGGCCGGCGGCGAGGCAGCCGCCGCAGGGGCCGCGGGGCAAGCCGCGGGCGGGCGGACGTACACCGGAGGGCCCTGCGGGCAGGCGGGGCGCGCCGGCTGGGAGCAAGCGGGGCAGGCTGGGCGCCGCGTAGACCAGCCCACCAGCGTCTGCGACACCGCGCCGACCACCCAATCAGCGTAGCGCGCGGGGAAAGGTCACACCACGCGGGCGGGGGATGCTGTCGCCCAGTGCCTGGCATCAGCGAGCAATCGGTCGCGGGCGTCGAGACGCGCGGCCCCCTTCCCGACAAAGCTCTCAAACAAGATTCCCACGCACGCATTGCCATGTTTCGTGATCTTAGTATTACTCGTCGTTTTCGTATTCGCCCTCCTCCTCCTCGCCCCCGACTCCCCCCCTGGCCCTCCTTCGCCCTCATCCTACTCGTCCTCCCCCCTGCTCCAACTCCTCCTTCCTCCCTCCGTACTCCCTCGCTGCTTCCCTGGTTCTCAGCCAGCCTCGCCCTCCTCTTCGCCCCCGTCAATATTCCTCCTCCTCCACCTCCACCTCCACCTCCACCTCCTCCTCCTCCTCCTCCTCCTCCTCCTCCTCCCTCCTCCTCCTCCTCCACCATCCTCCTCCACCTCCTCCTCCCCTCCTCCTCCTCCTCCTCCTCCTCTCCTCCTCCTCCTCCTCCTCCTCCTCCTCCTCCTCCTCCTCTGTATATAATTATTATTCGAATTATTCTTCTTATTATTCTTAATTATTCTTCGTTCTTCTTAGTTTTATTCATTCTTATTATTATTATTATTATTATTAGTATTATTATTATTATTATTATTATTATTATTATTATTATTATTATTCTTCTTATTCTTCTTCTTCTTCTTATTATTCTTATTATTCTTCTTATTCGTATTATTATTCTTATTATTCGTCTTCTTATTATTCTTATTATTATTATTCTTCTGATTCTTCTTCTTATTCTTATTAGTATTATTATTCTTCTTATTATTATTATTCTTCTTTTTCTTCTTCTTATTATTATTATTCGTAGTATTATTATTATTATTATTATTATTCGTCTTCTTCTTATTATTATTATGATTATTATTCTTATTATTCTTATTCTTCTTCTTCGTATTATTAATATTATTCGTATTATGATTATTGTTCTTCGTATTCTTCTTCTTATTATTATTATTCTTATTCGTTTTATGTTTCTTCTTCTTCGTCTTATTATTATTATTATTATTATTCCTCTTCTGCTTATTCTTCTTATTCTTCTTATTCTTCTTATCATTATTCTTATTCTTAGTAGTATGCTTCTTATTCTTATTATTATTAGTATGCTTCATATTATTCTGCTTATGATTACTCTTGTTAATATTATTAGTCTGCGTCTTAGTATTATTATGTTTCTTCTTAGTATTAGTATTCGTATGATGATTATTATTCTTATTATTCGTATTATTATTCTTAGTAATATTAGTATTATTATTCTTACTATTGATATTATTATTATGCTTCTGCTTCGTCTTCTTGTTATTCTTCTTATTCTTCGTAATATTATTACTCGTCATATTATTCCTCTTCCTCCTCCTCCTCCTCCTCCTCCGCCTCCTCCGCCTCCGCCTCCGCCTCCTCCTCCTCCTCCTCCTCCTCCTCCTCCTCCTCCTTCTCCTCCCTCTCCTCCTCCCCTCCTCTTCCTCCCCTCCTCATTCTCCTCTCCTTCTCCTCCTTGCCCCTCCTCCCCCACTAGAGATTCTATAGGTGCTACTGAGATGGTGGCGCGTGACGGCCGTCGGCGGGTCTCCCGCGCGGCCGGAGCACTGCAGTCCCAAGCTGGCGCATACCCCCCAACACAAGCGCGGCCCCCCGTTCGGCGGCGAGCCGCCCCCGAGGAGGAAGGCGCGCGCCAGCCGGGGCCTAGCCTCGCATACCCGGGACCACGCAGGCGAGCGCCACCACGCGGTCCCACCGCCAGGCGCCGCGGCCCCACCGCCAGGCGTCAGCCGCGAGGTCCTGGGCGTGCCGTCAGCTGGCCAGGCGCGCTCAGCGCCCTGCCCGCGGCCCCGCCAGGCCTGGTGCTGCGCGGCGGCGAAGACAGCGACGGCCGCGTGGCGCTGCAGCACGCTGCCCAGCGTCTGGCGTGGCCGGCGGATGGCCGCCGACCGCCCGTCGTCTTCGGGCGGCGGGGCCAGGTGGCGCACCGAGGCCAGGGCTCCCTCCCCCAGCCAGCCACGGTCCTCGATCGCGAACGGCGAGCCACTCGACGCCCACGTGGGCGATCTCGTCCGCGTCGCCTCCAGGAGACACCTCCACGCCAACGGGCTCACGCTGGCCAGCGCGCCCGCTCCGTCCAGCCCGAGTCTGCGCAGGCAGCGCGGGAGGCAGAAGTGCCACGACGCCGCCTGGGCCGCCGCGACCGCGAGCTGCACGCTCTGCAACCCCAGCCCGCCGTCCTTCCCCGCGCGGCAGAGCTTCCTCCCGCTCAGACCCTCCAGTGGCCGGCCGCACAGGTGCTGCACCTCCGTCAGGAGCGCTGCGTCTAGGGCGCGGGCCCCCGTCGTCGGGATGCCGCAGGTGCACGCGAAGAAGGTGTAGTCGGAGCTCGTCCGGGCTCGCAGCAGCGCGAATGCCTGCTGCGCGTCCACTCCAGCGGCCCGGAGCTCTCTCAAGCGGGGGTACACGCGGGCCGGGGAGGCCGCCAGGCGGGCAACCTCTGGGCTGTCCAGCGCCAGCATGCTGCCGTCGGCCGGCAGCGCGGCTGGAGCAACTGGTACCCCTGGGGGGCGGGCAGCGCGCCGTGGCGAAGCACGAAGGCCCGCGGCTCCACCTCTTAGAGCGCAGGGAGCGCTGCCACGTCCACCTGGCGCCCTGGGCTCACTTTGGTTTTGGTCGGGTTGCCACGAAGGCCAACCTGCGCACACGCAGCGACGAACACCGCCTCTGTCTGCGCCGCCGCCGCGGGTTCGCAGATCACGTCCAGGTCGTCATGGTAGCAGTAGCTGCGCCCTGGCTCGGTCGCCGTCCCGGCCGCGGCCACCACCGCGTCCGCCACGTGCTTGCAGCAGAGCGGGAAGAGCTGATTGGTGAGCGCGTCGCCTTGGTCGCCCACCTGCTCCTTGGGGAGCTCCGTGCGGCTCCCATCCCGCGCCACGTGCACATCTTCGTCCTCCTCCTTCCCCTCCTCCTCCTCCTCCTCCTCCTCCTCCTTCTCCTCCTCCTCCTCCTCCTCCTCCTCCTCCTCCTCCTCCCTCCTCTCCTCCTCCTCCCTCCCTATCCCTCCCTCCTTCCTTCCCTCCCTCCCTCCCTCCCTCCCTCCCTCTTTCCCTCCGGCCCTCCCGCCAGCACGCCGCCCGCCCGCTCTCCATCACTCCCTCCTCAGTCCCTCCCTTCTCCCTGGCGCCCTCCTCCCTTCCTCCCTCCTCCCTCTTCCCCTTGCTCCCCATCCACTACCCTCCTTCCCTCCTCCCCTCCTCCCCTCATCCCTCCTCCTCCTCCTCCTCCTCCTCCTCCTCCTCCTCCTCCTCCTCCTCCTCCTTTTCTTTTTGTTGTTATTAGTTGATGTGTTCTTCTTATTCTTATTCGTATTATTAGTATTAGTCGTATTATTCGTTTTATTATTCTTATTATGATTATTATTGGTAGTACTATTGTTATTGTTGTTATTAATAGTATTGATAATATTATTATTAGTTAGTATTAGTATCATTACTATCCGTATTAATAGTATTGTTATTTTTTATGTTTTATTATCATTTTTATGATTAGTATTATTATTATTAGTATCGGTATTATTAGTATTATTAGTATTATTATCAGTATTATTATTATTAGTATTATTCGTATTATTCTTGTTTTTCTTATTGTTATTAGTTTCTCGTTACTCTTCTTCTTAAAAGTAGTATTAGTAGTGTTCTTAGTACGCTTCGTATTAGTATTCTTATTTTTCTTAGTAGTACTATTATTATTAGTAGTGTCATTCTTCTTCTTCGGAATAATCGTATTCTTCTTATTATTATTCGCCTTCGTATTATTATTAGTCATATTTTTCTCATTCTTATCATTATAATTAGTCGCATTATTCTTCTTATGATGATGCTGATTATTGTTATTAGTATTATTAGTATTCTTCTTGTTCTTCTTATTATTAATCGTCATATTCTTCTTATTCGTGGTATGATTATTATTCATATTCGTAGTATGTTGTTTCTTCTGTGTACTATTATTAGTCTTATTATTATGCTTCCGCTTCTTAGTATTATTACTAATAGTATGATTGTTAGTATTAGCATTATTGGTTTTATCATTATTATTATTAGTTATTCCTCCTCCTCCTCCGCCTCCTCCTCCTCTTCCTCCTCCTCCCTCCCTCCCTCCCTCCCTCCCTCCCTCCTCCCTCCTCCTCCTCCTCCTCCTCCTCCTCCTCTCCCCTCCCTCTCCTCCTCCTCCTCCTCCTCCTCCTCCTCTTCCTCACTCCTCCTCCTCCTCCTCCTCTTCCTCCTCCTCCTGCTCATCTGCTTATTATGAGTATTAGTCTTATTAATATTAGTATTATTACGCTTGTTCTTAATACTTTTATGCTTCGTAATAGTATTCTTAGTAGTCTGATTCTGCTTCCTAATAGTATTATGAGTCTTCGAATTCGCATTTTTCTTCGTAATATTATGCGCGTTCTGCTTAGTATTATTAGTAGTAGTATTATGGTGGTGTTATTGTTGTCATTAGTCATCTTCGTATGTTTCTTAGTAGTCGTCTTCGTCGTCGTAGTAGTCGTCTTCTTATTAGTCGTAGCATTAGTCCTCTTCTTATCATGAGTTGGATTAGTCATATTCGTCTTACTCTTATTCGTATGATTACTATGTTTCGTCATATTAGCATTACCAGTCTTAGTATGGATTAGTTCTTAGTAGCATGAGTATCATAGTGACTGCATTATGAGTATCAACATCATGATTAGCAGTATAAACATTAGTCGTATCATTAGAAGTATTAATGTTATTCGTATTTGTATTCATCGTATGTAGTCTTCTTATCAATATACTTCCTCTTCTTCCTCCTCCTCATCCTCCCCCTCCTCCTCCTCCTCCGCCTCCGCCTCCGCCTCCTCCTCCGCCTCCGCCTCCGCCTCCGCCTCCGCCTCCGCCTCCGCCTCCGCCTCCGCCTCCGTCTCCGCCTCCGCCTCCGCCTCCGCCTCCGCCTCCGCCTCCGCCTCCGCCTCCGCCTCCGCCTCCGCCTCCGCCTCCGCCTCCGCCTCCGCCTCCGCCTCCGCCTCCGCCTCCGCCTCC
>CAUYUJ010019723.1:0-50000 GCA_963575745.1 Prorocentrum cordatum
GCTCTACGAGTCTCCCGGCGGTAACCAAGGTTGACGGTTTACCGCCGGCGTCCAGTAATTCCGGCGCGCTGGAGAGCTAGTTGGCAAGAAAAATCTCGACGGACCTTTTGGTGACTTTTGGTCGGTTGAAAATTTTGTTCTTTATAATTTGACAATTCGTTAGAGCTCTAGAATTTTTTCCCATGATATCCGATCTTATTCCCGCTCGCCATCTTGATCTCAGCTCGATCGGGTAACTTTGAAGGCCAAAAAGCAGGCAGGCGGGAACGGCCGTTTCGAGTCATCTTGATACGCGCTGTCGGTTTTCTCAAGATAACTCGAGCTTGAGGACACCTACAGAGCTGGTCAGCACAGCTAATGCGTTCATAATGATCAGGCGCGTTCGCCTGTTGAATCCAGAGGTCTGAACTCGGTCTGCTAGCCGAGCTAGGGTCGCAAACCTATTCGTATTATTCGAGTCATTGTAGCAGACGCTCTCGGTTTTTCGTACTTAACTCGATCTGTAGGGCAGCCACAGAGCTGATAATCACATAAATCGATTGAGAATTATCAGGCGCGTTCGTCTGTTGAATCAAGGACTCTGAACTCGGCCTGCTGCCCAAGCTAGGTTCGCGAACCTATTGGTATTGTTCGAGTCATCTTGAGAAGTGCTCTCGATTTTCTGTATTTAAATCGTGCTGGGGAGGGCTAGAGTGCTGCCGGTCACAGAAATCGATTTCGAGACATCAGGCGCGTCCGTTCGTCGAACCGAGAGCTCGGAACTCGGTCTGCTGCTCGAACGAGATCCGCGAAACTGTTGTACTATTCGAGTTATCCTGAGAGGTACTCTCGGTTTTCTGCACTTAACTCAGGCTGTATGGGGGGCTGCAGAGCTGGTAATCACAGGAATCGATCCGCAGATATCAGACGCGTCATTCAGAGGTCTGAACTCGGTTTCATACTCGAGCTCGATTGGAAAACTGTTCGTTTGTTTTGTGAGAGTCATCTTGAGAGGTCTATAATCGCTTGAGCTGAAAAGCTAGTCGTTCTCTGAAATCCTTTTCCACATTAATATTGTCAGGAAGCTCTACGAGTCCCCCGGCGGTAAGAAAGGTTGACGGTTTACCGCCGGCGCCCAGTTGGCGAAATGTCGAAAAGGGACGCGATCATACCTTCCGCGGCCTGGCTCAGCCGATTTTGCAGTTCTAACAAGTCGTTTGGGCTGCTATTGGCGCAGAGCGAAGCTTGGCATTACAGAAGTTACCTCACAAATTCTTAGTTCATTCCGTCGAACAGTTCTCCCGAGCGAAGCCAGGGACCGACTTCACGTTGGCAGTCCAAAAATGCAATTTTCCAGTTTTGCAGAAAATGCCATCAGAAGCTATCTGCGTGCACTTCTAGTTCTCTCAGGCGTCTGCTTGCACTTCTAGTGCCTCGTAGAGCTCTGATGGTAGAAGAGCTAGAGGAATTCGGCGACAGGGTGGAGCTAGTTGGCGAAATGTCGAAAAGGGACGCGATCATACCTTCCGCGGCCTGGCTCAGCCGATTTTGCAGTTCTAACAATTCGTTTGGGCTGCTATTTGCGCAGAGCGAAGCTTGGCATTACAGAAGTTACCGCACAAATTCTTAGTTCATTCCGTCGAAGAATTCTCCCGAGCGAAGCCAGGGACCGACTTCACGTTGGCAGTCCAAAAATGCAATTTTCCAGTTTTGCAGAAAATGCCATCAGAAGCTATCTGCTTGCACTTCTAGTTCTCTCAGGCGTCTGCTTGCACTTCTAGTGCCTCGTAGAGCTCTGATGGTAGAAGAGCTAGAGGAATTCGGCGACAGGGTGGAGCTAGTTGGCGAAATGTTGAAAAGGGACGCGATCATACCTTCCGCGGCCTGGCCCAGCCGATTTTGCAGTTTTAACAATTCGTTTGGGCTGCTATTTGCGCAGAGCGAAAATTGGCATTACAGAAGTTACTTCAAAAATTCTTAGTTCATTCCGTCGAAAAATTCTCCCGAGCGAAGCCAGGGACCGACTTCACGTTGGCAGTCCAAAATGCAATCTTCCAGTTTTGCAGAAAATGCCATCAGAAGCTATCTGTTTGCACTTCTAGTTCTCTCATGCGTCTGCTTGCACTTCTAGTGCCTCGTAGAGCTCTGATGGTAGAAGAGCTAGAGGAATTCGGCGACAGGGTGGAGCTAGTTGGCGAAATGTCGAAAAGGGACGCGATCATACCTTCCGCGGCCTGGCTCAGCCGATTTTGCAGTTCTAACAATTCGTTTGGGCTGCTATTTGCGCAGAGCGAAGCTTGGCATTACAGAAGTTACCTCGCAAATTCTTAGTTCATTCCGTCGAAAAATTCTCCCGAGCGAAGCCAGGGACCGACTTCACGTTGGCAGTCCAAAAATGCAATTTTCCAGTTTTGCAGAAAATGCCATCAGAAGCTATCTGCTTGCACTTCTAGTTCTCTCAGGCGTCTGCTTGCACTTCTAGTGCCTCGTAGAGCTCTGATGGTAGAAGAGCTAGAGGAATTCGGCGACAGGGTGGAGCTAGTTGGCGAAATGTCGAAAAGGGACGCGATCATACCTTCCGCGGCCTGGCTCAGCCGATTTTGCAGTTCTAACAATTCGTTTGGGCTGCTATTTGCGCAGAGCGAAGCTTGGCATTACAGAAGTTACCTCACAAATTCTTAGTTCATTCCGTCGAAAAATTCTCCCGGGCGAAGCCAGGGACCGACTTCACGTTGGCAGTCAAAAATACCTCGTAGAGCTCTCCGGCATCGATGAGCTAGAGGAATTCCGGCGCGGGGTGGAGCTAGTTGGCCGACCCGACCAAAAGAGACAATGTGATAACCTTGGGTCGGTTTTGCTTCGATTTGAAAGATATTTGACAATTCATTTTGAGAATCGGTATTATTCTCACGTGTAGTGGGTTATGCCGCGTCTGCCAGTTAATTCTCAGGTCCGTAGCTGCAATATTACTATCAAAAGACTTGCTGGAACCAACTGCGTTCCGAGTCATCTTGACACGCGTTCACGGTTTTCTGTACTTAACTCGAGATTTTGAGAGCTACAGAGCTGATGCTTACAGAAACCGATTCAGAATGATCAGGCGCGTTCGCCTGTTGCATCCAGAGGCCTGAACTCGGTCTGCTACTCGAGCTAGGTCCGTAAAAGTCATCTTCACCAGTGATGCCGGTTTTCTGTACTCAACTCAAGATTCAGAGGAGCTACAGAGCTGGTGCGCACATAAACTGATTCAGTATCACCAGGCGCTTGCGTCTGTTGCATCGAGAGGCCTGAACTCGTTCTGCTAGTCGAGCTAGGTCCACAACACTATTCGTATTTCTCAAGTTCTCTTTAGAGGCGCTGTCGGTATTCTGCACTTAACTCTAGCTGTAGCACAGCTACAGAGGTGGTACGCACAGAAACCGGTACATAATCATCAAGGGCGTTTGGCTGAAGCATCTAGAGCTCTGAACAGATTCTGCTTCTCGAGCTAAGTCCGCAAAACTATTTGTATGCGATCGATTTTTTTAGAGTTTTTTGGCTCTCGCTTAAGCTTGCTTCACGTGTTCCGAGGAGCTGGGCAAGAAGAGCTCTACGAGGTCCCTGCAGGTTGACGGTTTACCGCCGGCGCCCAGTTGGCCCACCCGGCCGAGGCGGACAATGTGACAACTTTTGGGTGGTTTTGCGATTTTTTCAAAGATATTTGACAATTCATTTTGAGAAACCAGATTTTTCGCACCTGTAAACGACTATAAGGGCCTCTCTGTCTTAGTATGAGCTCTGTAGGCGCACTTTTACTATCAAAACACTTGGCGCAATCATCTTCATGTCGACACGAAAAAAATCAACTTTTCTCTCCTTCTAGAAATGTTCCCAGAAGCTCTCTCTTTCGACTTCGAGCACTCCTTCGCGTGGAATGAGCTCTACGACGTTCCCGGCGGTGGCCAGGTTGACGGTTCGCCGCCGGCGCCAGTCGATGAGCTAGAGGAATTCCGGCGCGGGGTGGAGCTAGTTGGCCCAGCCGGCCGAGGCGGACAATGTGGCAACTTTTGGATGGTTTTGCAATTTTTTGAAATATATTTGACAATTCATTTTGAGAAAGCAGATTTTCACTCCGAGCATTGAGATATAAACTTCGTTCCCTGAGCAGCTGAGCCCTCTAGAGTCATTTTCAGTACCAGTTCACTTGAAGGAACCGACTTCATGTTGACTCCGAAAAATCTCAACTTGAAGTTTTTGTAGAAAAGCTCCCAGAAGCTCCCGCTTTGATGCTGAGCTTTCTTACGGATTCAAGGAGCTCTACGAGGTTCCCGGCGGTGACCAGGTTGACGGTTCACCGTCGGCGCCATCTCGACGGACCTTTTGCTGACTTCCGGTCGGTTGAAAATTTTGTTCTCAAAATTTGACCATTCGTTAGAGCTCTAGTTTTTTTTTCCCATGATATTCGATCTCATTCCCGCTCGCCATCTTGATCTCAGCTCGATCGGGTAACTTTGAAGGCCAAAAAGCAGGCAGGCGGGAACAGCCATTTTGAGTCATCTTGATACGCGCTGTCGGTTTTCTCAAGATAACTCGAGTTTGAGGACAGCTACAGAGCTGCTCAGCACAGCTAAAGCATTCAGAATGATCAGGCGCGTTCGCCTGTTGAATCCAGAGGTCTGAACTCGGTCTGCTAGCCGAGCTAGGGTCGTAAAGCTATTGGTATTGTTCGAGTTATCTTGAGAAATGCTCTCGGTGTTCTGTACTTAAATCGTGCTGGGGGAGGGCTAGAGTGCTGCTAGTCACAGAAATCGAGTTCGAGACATCAGGCGCGTCCGTTCGTCGAACCGAGAGCTCCGAACTCGGTCTGCTTCGAACGAGATCCGCGAAACTGTTGTATTATTCGAGTCATTCTGAGAGGTACTCTCGGTTTTCTGCACTTAACTCAGGCTGTATGGGGGGCTGCAGAGCTGGTAATCACGGGAATCGATCTGCAGACATCAGACGTCCGTCTGTCGCATTCAGAGGTCTGAACTCGGTCTCATACTCGAGCTCGATTAGAAAACTGTTTGTTTGTTTTGTTGAGTCATCTTGAGAGGTCTATAATCGCTTTGGCTGAAAAACTAGTCGTTCTCTGGAATTCTTTACCACATTATAAATTGTCAGGAAGCTCTACGAGTCCCCCGGCGGTAAGAAAGGTTGACGGTTTACCGCCGGCGCCCAGTTGGCCCAGCCGGCCGAGGCGGACAATGTAACAACTTTTGGGTGGTTTTGCAATTTTATGAAAGATATTTGAGAATTCATTTTGAGCAAGCAGGCTCCGAGCATTGAGATATAAACTTTCTTCTCTGAGCAGCTCAGCCCTCTAGAGTCATTTCCAGTACCAGTTCACTTGGAGCAACCGACTTCATGTTGACTCCGAAAAATCTCAACTTGAAGTTTTTCTAGAAAAGCTGCCAGAAGCTCCCGCTTTCATGCTGAGCTTTCTCACGGATGCAAGGAGCTCTACGAGGTTCCCGGCGGTGACCAGGTAGACGGTTCATCGCCGGCGTCAGTTCGGGCGCGGGCTACAGCTAGTTGGCCGACCCGACCCCGACGGACAATGTGCGAACTTTGGGTCGGTTGGACAATCTTTGTACGAAATTTGAACATTCGTTTTGATAACTGGTATTTTTCGCACCTGTAGTGGGTTATTGCGCGTTCGCCCGTGAATTCTGAGGTCTGTAGGTGTAACATTACTATCAAAACACTTGGCGAAACCATCTTTGCAAAGATCAAATCGTGATTTTTCGAGTTTTTCGGGTTTTTCTCGAGATTCTTCCTACATGTGTAGCGAGGAGCGTCGTGCGAGAAAAAAGCTCTACGAGGGCTCCGGCGGTAACCTGGTTGACGGTTTACCGCCGGTTCTAGTTCCGGCGCGCTGGAGAGCTAGTTGGCTCGAAAAAAAAGAACAGAACTACCTCGTAGAGCTCTTCGGCATCGATGAGCTAGAGAAATTCCGGCGCGGGGTGGAGCTAGTTGGTCGACCCGGCCAGAAAGGACAAAGTGGTAACTTTTGGATGGTTTTGCGATTGACTCGCTGGAAGCTTAAGAGTAATTCCGGCGCGCTGGAGAGCTAGTTGGCTCGAAAAAAAAGAACTGAACTTTTCACAACTTTTGGTTGGTTGAAAAATTTGTTCTCGAAATTCAACAATTCATCAGAGCTCTACTATTCTTTCCCGTGATATTCGATCTTATTTCCGCTCGTTATCTTGATCTCAGCCCGATCGGGTATCCTTTACTGCCAAAAAGCACACTGGCGGGATCGGCTGTATCGAGTCATCTTGATACGCGTTGTCGGTATTTTGTACTTAACTCGAGCTGTAGGGCAGCTACAGTGCTGGTGAGCACACCTATCGCACTCAGAATCATCAGACGCGTTCGCCTGTTGAATCCATAGGTCTGAACTCGGTCTGCTACCGAGCTAGGTCCGCAAACCTATTCGTATTATTCGAGCCAACTTGAGACGCGCTGTCGGTATTTTATACTTAACTCGAGCTGTAGGGCAGCTACAGTGCTGGTAAGCACACCTATCGCCCTCAGAATCATGAGGCGCGTTCCTGTTGAATCCATAGGTCTGAACTCGGTCTGCTAGCCGAGCTAGGTCCGCAAGCCTATTCGAGTTATCTTGACATACACCCTCGGTTTTCTGTACTTAACTCGAGCTGTGGGGCAGCTACAGAGCCTATAGTCAGAGGAATCGATTGGGAATTATCGGGCGCGTTTGTCTGTTGTATGAGCTCTGAAGTCGGCTTGCTGCCCGAGCTAGGTCCGCGAAGCTATTGTATTATTCGAGTCATCCTGAGAGATGCTGTCGGTTTTCTGCACTCAACTCGGCCTGTAGGGGGGCTGCAGGGCTGGTAATCACATGAGTCGATTCGCAGACATCAGACGGGTTCGCCTGTCGCATTCAGAGGTCTCAACTCGGTCTGATACTCGAACTGGGTTGCGAAACTGTTTGTTTTTTTATTAGAGTCACCTTGAGAGATCTGAAATCGCTTGGGCTGAAAGCTAGTCGTTCTCTGGATTTTTTCCCACACTATATACTGCCAGGAAGCTCTACAAGTCCCCCGGCGGAAAGAAAGGTTGACGGTTTACCGCCGGCGCCCAGTTTTTGAAAGATATTTGACAATTCATTTTAAGAAAGCAGATTTTTCGCACCTGTAAACGACTATGAGGGCCTCTCTGTCTTCGTATGAGCTCCGTAGGCGCTCTTTCACTATCAAAACACTTGGAGGAACCATCTTGATGTCGACACGAGAAAAATCAATTTTTCCCCTTTTCGAGAAATGCTCTCTCTTTCGACTCTGAGCACTTTTACCCGTGAAGGGAGCTCTACGAGGTTCCCGGCGGTGACCAGGTTGACGGTTCACCGCCGGCGCCAGTTTTCACAATTTTTGGTCGGTTGAAAATTTTGTTCTCGAAATTTGACAATTCGTTAGAGCTCTAGTATTTTTTCCCGTGATATTCGATATTATTCCCGCTTGCCATCTTGATCTCAGCTCGATCGGGTACCTTTTACTGCCAAAAAGCACACTCGCGGGATCGTCCGTTTCGAGTCATCTTGATACGCGTTGTCGGTATTTTGTACTTAACTCGAGCTGTAGGGCAGCTACAGAGCTGGTGAGCACAGCTATCGCACCCAGAATCATCAGGCGCGTTCGCCTGTCGAATCCATAGGTCTGAACTCGGTCTGCTAGCCGAGCTAGGTCCGCAAACCTATTCGTATTATTCGAGTCAACTTGATACGCGTTGTCGGTATTTCTACTTAACTCGAGCTGTAGGGCAGCTACAGTGCTGGTAAGCACACCTATCGCACTCGGAATCATCAGGCGCGTTCGCCTGTCGAATCCATAGGTCTGAACTCGGTCTGCTAGCCGAGCTAGGTCCGCAAATCTATTCGTATTATTCGAGTCAACTTGATACGCGTTGTCGGTATTTTCTACTTAACTCGAGCTGTAGGGCAGCTACAGTGCTGGTAAGCACACCTATCGCACTCAGAATGATCAGGCGCGTTCGCCTGTTGAATCCATAGGTCTGAACTCGGTCTGCTAGCCGAGCTAGGTCCGCAAACCTATTCGTATTATTCGAGTCAACTTGATACGCGTGGTGGTATTTTGTACTTAATTCGAGCTGCAGGGCAGCTACAGTGCTGGTAAGCACACCTATCGCACTCAGAATCATCAGGCGCGTTCGCCTCTTGACTCCAGAGGTCTGAACTCGGTCTGCTAGCCGAGCTAGGTCCGCAAATCTATTCGTATTATTCGAGTCATCTTGACAACGCTCTCGGTATTTTCTGTACTTAACTCGAGCTGTAGGCAGCTACAGAGCCTACAGTCACAGAAATCGATTGAGAATTATCGGGCGCGTATCGAGAGCTCTGAACTCGGCCTGCTGCCCGAGCTAGGTTCGCGAAACTATTCGTATTGTCCGAATCATCGTGAAAAGTGCTCTCAATTTTCTGCACTCAACTCGTGCTGGGGGAGGTCCACAGTGCTGCGGGTCATAGAATTTTCTCACTATGAGTCAGAATGTTGGTAGGTGCTCTCGGTTTTCTCAACTTAAGTCGAGCTTGGAAGCTCTACGAGTTCCCCGGCGGTAACCAAGGTTGGCGGCTTACCGCCGGCGCCCAGTCACAGAAATCGATTGGGAATTATCGGGCGCGTTTGTCTGTTGTATCGAGAGCTCTGAACTCGGCCTGCTGCCCGAGCTAGGTTCGCGAAACTATTCGTATTGTCCGAATCATCGTGAAAAGTGCTCTCAATTTTCTGCACTCAACTCGTGCTGGGGGAGGGCTACAGTGCTGCGGGTCATAGAAATCGATTTGCACACATCAGGCGCGTTCGTTGGTCGATTCGAGAGCTCAGAACTTGGTCTGCTGCTCGAAACAGGTCTGCGAAACTATTATATTATTCGAGTCATCCTGAGAGATGCTGTCGGTTTTCTGCACTTAACTCGGGCTGTAGGGGGGCTGCAGGGCTGGTAATCACATGAGTCGATTCGCAGACAACAGACGCGTCCGTCTGTCGCATTGAGAGGTCTGAACTCGGTCTGATACTCGAACGGGGTTGCGAAACTTTTTTTTTTTTTTTTGAGTCATCTTGAGAGGTCTGAAATCGCTTGGGCTGAAAACTAGTCGTTCTCTGGATTTTTTCCTACACTATATATTGTCAGGAAGCTCTACGAGTCCCCCGACGGTAAGAAAGGTTGACGGTTTACCGCCGGCGCCCAGTTGGCCCACCCGGCCGAGGCGGACAATGTGACAACTTTTGGGTGGTTTTGCGAAAATTTCAAAGATATTTGACAATTCATATTGAGAAAGCAGATTTTCCGCACCTGTAGTGGGTTATGGCGCGTGCGCCAGTAAATTTTTCAGGTCCGTAGGTGCAGTATTACTATCAAAACACTTGGGGGAACCGACGCTGGACAAAAACAGAAAAACGTGATTTTTCGATTTTTTCGTTTTCGCTCCAGAAGCTCCCTTCATGTGTTCCGAGAAGCGCGGAGTGAGAAAAGAGCTCTACGAGGTCTCGGCGGTAACCTGGTTGACGGTTTACCGCCGGTTCCCATTCCGAAGCGCTGGAGAGCCGAAAAAAAAGAACTCAACTTTTCAGAACTTTTGGTCAGTTGAAAATTTTGTTCTCGAAATTTGAACATTCGTTAGAGCTCTAGTATTTTTCCCGTGATATTCGATCTTATTGCCCGCTCGCCATCTTGATCTCAGCTCGATCGGGTACCTTTTACTGCCAAAAAGCACACTGACGGGATCGGCCGTTTCGAGTCATCTTGATGCGGGCCGACGGTTATCTGAACATAACTCGAGCTGTAGGACAGCTAGAGAGGTAGGCACAGCTAACTGATGTAGAATGGAAAGGCGCGTTCGCCTGTCGAATCCAGAGCTCCGAACTCGGTCTGCTGCCCGATCTAGAATGGCAAAACTATTCGTATTATTCGAGTCATCTTGACAGGCGCTCTCGGTTTTCTGTACTTAACTCGAGCTGTAGGACAGCTACAGAGATGATATTTACAGGAACTGATTCAGAATCATCAGTTGCGTTTGTCTGTCGAACCCAGAGCTCTGAACTCGGTTTGCTGCCCGATCTAGAATCACCAAATTATTCGTATTGGTCGAGTCATCTTGAGAAGTGCTATCGGTTTTCTTCACTCAACTTGCGCTGAGGAGGGCTACAGTGCTTGTTGTCATAGGAATCGATTTGAAGAGATCAGGCGTGTCCGCCTGTCGAATCCAGAGCTCGGAACTCGGTCTGCTGCCCGAACTAGGTCCGCATAATTATTGTATTGTTCGAGTCATCCTGAGAGGTGCTGTCGGTTTTCCGCACTTAACTCGGGCTGTAGGGGTGGTAATGAGGAGTCGATTCGCAGACATCAGACGCGTCCGCCTGTCGCATTTAGAGGTCAAACAAACATTCACTATGAGTCGGAATGTTGGTAGGTGCTGTCGGTTGTCTCAACTGAAGTCGAGCTAGGAAGCTCTACGAGTCCCCCGGCAGTAACCAAGGTTGACGGTTTACCGCCGGCGCCCAGTTTTGGACGCTACCAAGTGCAACATTTTGAAGTTCGTTTTTAGAAGTGAGATTTTTATTCCGTACAGTAAGCTATGGCGCATCTACTGTTGGATTTTTTTATGGCTCTAGGTCCAGAATTACTATCAAAGCACTTGAAGGAACCCACTGTATGAAAACCGAAAAGTCGTCATTTTTTTTCGAATTTTTAGGCTCTCGCTTCAGAAGGTTCCTTCACGTGTTCCGAGGAACGCTGTGCAGAAGAGAGCTCTACAAGTTGCCCGGTGGTGACTTGGTTGACGGTTTACCGACGGTTCCCAGTCTAATTGTAACCGGAAGTAAGCCGCAGGCTACTGCCTGGCACCTCGTAAAGCTTTTTTGTTGCACAGCGCGCCTCGGAACACGTGAAGGAAGCTTCTGAAGCGAGAGCAGAAAACTTGAGAAATGACATTTTTTCGTTTTAATACAATGTCGGTTCCAGGAAGTCTTTCGAAAGTAATATTGTACCTGAGAATTTAACTGCCAAGGCCAAAAATGTCACATTGTCTCTTTTCGTCGAGTCGGCCAACTAGCTCCAACCGGCGCCGGAATTCCTCCAGCTCATCGGTGCCGAAGAGCTCTACAAGGTAAACCCTGTAGCTTTCAGAGACCTCTCCGGGAAACACCTGGAGAGACTTAGTGACGTCCAAGACCCGAGTAAAAGCGAAACACACTGGGCTCTGGCGGTAAATCGTCAACCTTTCTTACCTCCGAGGGACTCGTAGAGCTTCCTCACAACATATTATTCCGAAAACAAATTGCAGAGGAGCTCTTCGGCAAGATCAGTAAGAGAAATTCGGGCGCAGGTGGAGCTAGTTGGCCGACCCGACCTTAAGAGACAATCTGACGACTTGGGGTCGGTTATTCCATCTTTGTGCAAAATTTGAAAGTTCGTTTTACAAACAGGTATTTTTCCCACCTGTAGCGGATTATGCCGCGTCTGTCAGTTCAATTCTCAGGTCTGTTGCTGTAAAATTACTATCAAAATACTTGAGGGAACCGTCGATCGTTTCGAGTCATCTTGACACGCCTTGACGATTTTCTGTACTTAACTCGAGATTTAGGACAGCTACAGAGCTGGATACTTACAGAAAGCGATTCAGAATCATCAGGCGCGTTCGTCTGTCCCATGGAGAGGTCTGAGCTCGGTCTGCTGCTCGAGCTAGGCCCGCAAAACTATTTGTAATATACGATAATTTTGACGAGTGTTGTCAGTTTTCCTTAACTGAAGATTTAGAAGAGCTACAGAGCTGGCGCGCATATAAAGCGACCCAGTATCATCCGTCTCGCATCGAGAGGTCCGAACTCGGTCTGGCAGCTAGGTCCACGAAGCGAACATACAAAATTTAAACAAACATATATTTCTTCTTCACGCTTGAGAAAGCTTCTTTCGTGTGCTTCGAGCAGCGCCGCGCCAGAATAGAGCTCTACGAGGCTCCCGGCGGTTACCTGGTTAACGGTTTACCGCCGGATCCCAGTTTGTTGCACAGCGCGCCCTTCTGAAGCGAGAGCAGAAAACTTGAGAAATCACATTTTTTTCGTTTTAATACAATGTCGGTTCCAGGAAGTCTTTTGAAAGTAATATTGTACCTGAGAATTCAACTGCCAAGCGCGGCATAACCCACTTTACGTTGAAATACCCGTTCTCGAAATCAATTGTCAAATATCTTTCAAATGTTCGCAAAATCGAACCAAACATGTCACATTGTCTCTTTTGGTCGGGTCGGCCAACTAGCTCCACCCCGCGCCGGAATTCCTCCAGCTCATCGATGCCGAAGAGCTCTACAAGGTAAACCCTGTAGCTCTCAGAGAGCTCTCCGGGAAACACCTGGAGAGACTTAGTGGCGTCCAGAACCCGGGAGCAAAAGCAAAACACACTGGGCGCTGGCGGTAAATCGTCAACCTTTCTTACCGCCGGGGGACTCGTAGAGCTTCCTCACAACATATGATTCCGAAAAAAATTGCAGAGAACCTCTCGATGCAACAGCGAACGCCTCCGATGCTTTTGGATTGTCTTCTGTCAGTTCTTCTACAGCACGAGTTACGTGCGTAAACCGACAGCGCCTCTCAAGATAACTCGAACAATACGAATAGTTTGGCAAACCTTGCTCGAGTATCAGCCTGAATTCAGACCTCTGAATGAACTTTTGGTCGGTTTTGCTAAGATTTGAAAGATATTTGACAATTTATTTTGAGAAAGCAGATTTTCACTCCGAGCATTCACACGTAAACTTTGTTCTCTGAGCAGCTCAGCCCTCTAGAGCTATTTTCAGTACCAGTTCACTTGGAGCAACCAACTTCATGTTGACTCCGAAAAATCTCAACTTGAAGTTTTTCTAGAAAAACTTCCAGAAGCTCTCGCTTTCATTCTGAGCTTTCACGGATGCAAGAAGCTCTACGAGGTTCCCGGCGGTGACCAGGTTGACGGTTCACCGCCGGCGCCAGTTTTGTTTTCAAAATTCAACAATTCGTTTGAGGTCTAGTATTTTTTCACGTGATATTCGATCTTATTGCCGCTCGCCATCTTGATCTCAGCTCGATCGGGTACCTTTTACTGCGAAAAAGCGTCTCGGCGGGAACGGCCGTTTCGAGTCATCTTGACACGCGTTGTCGGTATTTTGTATTTAACTCAAGTGGTAGGGCAGCTACAGAACTGGTGAGCGCACCTATCGCATTCAGAATTATGAGGCGCGTTCGCTTGTTGAATGCAGAGGTCTCAACTCGGTCTGCTAGCCAAGCTAGGTCCGCAAACCTATTCGTATTATTCGAGTTATCTTAACAAACGCTCTCGGGTTTCTCTACTTAACTCGAGCTGTAGGGCAGCTACAGGGCTCATTGTCACAGACATCGATGGTGAATCATCAGTCGCGTTCGTCTATCGAACCGAGAGCTCTAAACTCGGCCTGCTGCCCGAGCTAGGTTCGCGAAACTATTCGTATTGTCCAAATCATCTTGAGAAGTGCTCTCAATGTTCTGCACTCAACTCGTGCTGGGGAGGGCGAAATTGCTGCGGGTCACATATATCGATTTGGACACATCAGACGCGTCTGTCGGTCGATTCCAGAGCTCGGAACTCGGTCTGCTGCTCGAACTAGGTCCGCGAAGCTGCTCTATTATTCGAATCTATTTGGTTTTCTGCTCTCAACTCGGCTGTAGGGGCTGCAGGACTGGGAATCACATAAGTGGATTCGCAGAGATCAGACGCGCCCGCCTGTCGCATTGAGAGGTCTGAACTCGGTTTGATACTCGAACTGGGTTGCGAAACTGTTTGATTTTTGTTAGAGTCATCTTGAGAGGTCTGACATCGCTTGGGCTGAAAAACTAGTCGTTCTTTGGAGTTTTTTAACACACTATATACTGTCAGGAAGCTATGCGAGTCCCCGGCGGTAAGAAAGGTTCACGGTTTACCGCCGGCGCCCAGTTATTGCTGGAAGCTAAGAGTCATTCTGGGGCGCTGGAGAGCTAGTTGGCAAGAAAAATCTCGACGGACCTTTTGGTGACTTTTGGTCGGTTGAAAATTTTGTTCTCGAAATTCAACCATTCGTTAGAGCTCTAGTATTTCTCCCCGTGATATTCGATCTTATTCCCGCTCGCCATCTTAATCTCAGCTCGATCGGGTACCTTGTACTGCCAAAAAGCAGGCAGGCGGGATCGGCCGTTTCGAGTCATCTTGATACGCGGTGACGGTTTTCTCAAGATAACTCGAGCTTCAGTGCAGCTACAGAGCTGGTCAGCACAGCTTATGGATTCAGAATGATCAGGCGCGTTCGCCTGTTGAAGCCAGAGGCTTGAACTCGGTCTGCTAGCCGAGCTAGCTCCGCAAACCTATTCGTATTATTCGGGTCATCTTGACAGGCGCTCTCTGTTTTCTGTACTTAACTCGAGCTACAGCACAGCTACAGAGCTGAGACGTACAGAATCCGATTCAGGATCATCAGTGGCCGTTGTCTGTTAAATCCAGAGCTCTGAACACGGTCTGCTGCCCAATCTAGAATCGCAAAACTATTCGTATCGTTCGAGTCATCTTGAGAGATGCTCTCGGTTCTCTGCACTTAACTCGGGCTGTAGGGGGGCTGCATGGCTGGTAATCACTGGAATCGATTCGGAACTTCAGGCGCGTCCGCCTTTCGAATCCAGAGCTCCGAACTCTGTCCGCTGCAACAGGCCAGGTTTGCAAAACTATTCGTATTGTTAAAGTCATGTTGAGAGGTGCTGTCGGTTTCCTGCGCTCGGGCTGTAGGGGCGCTACAGGGCTGGTAATCACAGGAATCGATTCAGAGACATCAGGCGCGTCCGCCTGTGGCATGCAGAGGTCTGATCTCGGTGTGATATTCGAGCTAGGTTTGCCAAACTATGCGTATTGTTCGAGTCATCTTGAGAGGTGCTGTCGATTTACGCACGAAAATCGGGCTGTAGGAGAGCTACAGAGCTCGTACAGAAGACAATCCGGAAGCATAGGAGGCGTTCGGCTGCTGCATCCGAGAGGTCTGAAATTGCCTGGGCTGAAAAAACTATTTTTTCAGTGTATTTACATTATATGTTGTCAGGAAGCTCTACGAGTTCCCCCGGCGGTGAGAAAGGTTGACGGTTTACCGCCGGCGCCCAGTTCTCTTTGCTCTCTGGGTGCCTCGTAGAGCTCTGATGGTAGAAGAGCTAGAGCAATTCGGCGACAGGGTGGAGCTAGTTGGCGAAATACCTCGTAGAGCTCTTCGGCATCGATGAGCTCGAGGAATTCCGGCGCGGGGTGGAGCTAGTTGGCCCACCCGGCCGAGGCGGACAATGTGACAACTTTTGGGTGCTTTTGCGCAAATGTGAAAGATATTTGACAATTCATTTTGAGAAAGCAGATTTTTCGCACCTGTAGACGAATATGAGGGCCTCTCTGTCTTAGTATGAGCTCTGTAGGCGCACTTTTACTATGAAAACACTTGGGGGACCCAATTTTGTGTCGACACGAAACAATCAATTTTTCTCCTTTTCGAGAAATGCTTCGAGAAGCTCTCTCTTTCGACTCCGAGCACTCTTACGCGTGAAATGAGCTCTACGAGGTTCCCGGCGGTGACCAGGTTGACGGTTCACCGCCGGTGCCAGTAACTCGTAGAGCTTCCGTTAGCAAGCTATTGCTGGAAGCTAAGAGTAATTCCGGCGCGCTGGAGAGCTGGTTGGCAAGAAAAATCTCGACGGAACTTTTGCTGACTTTGGGTCGGTTGAAAATTTCGTTCTCGAAATTCAACAATTCGTTTGAGCTCTAGTATTTTTTCCCGTGATATTCGATCTTATTCCCGCTCGCCATCTTGATCTCAGCTCGATCGGGTGAATATTACTATCGAAAAGCACTGTGGCGGGATCGGCCCTTTTGAGTTATCTTGATACACGTTGACGGTTTTCTGAACATAACTCGAGCTTCAGGAAAGCTACAGAGCTGGTAAGCACAGCTAATCGATGTAGAATGATTAGGCGCGTTCGCCTGTTGAACCCAGAGGTCTGAACTCGGTCTGTTAGCCGAGCTAGGTCCGCAAACCTATTCGTATTATTCGAGTCATCTTGAGAGGAACTTTCGGTTTTATGTGCTTAACTCGAGCTGTAGGACAGCTACAGAGCTGATAATTACAGAACCCGATTCACAATCATGAGTTGCGTTTGTCTGTCGAATCCATAGCTCTGAACTCGGTCTGCTGCCCGATCTAGAATCGCGAAACTATTCGTATTGTTCGAGTCATCTTGACAAGTGCTTTGGGTTTTCTTCACTTAACTCGCGCTTGGGGGGCTACAGTGCTGGTGGTCACAGGCATCGATCTGAAGACATCAGGCGCGTCCGCCTGTCGAATCCAGAGCTCGGAACTCGGTCTGCTGCCCGAATTAGGTCTGCGAAACTACTGTATTGTTCGAGTCATCCTAGAGGTGCTGTCGGTTGTCTGCACAGCACTCGGGCTGTAGGTGGGCTGCAGGGCTGGTAATGACAGGAGTCGCTTCGCAGACATCAGACCCGTCCGTCTATCGTATTCAGAGGTCACAATATATTCACTATGAGTCGGAATGTTGGTAGGTGCTGTCGGTTTTCTCAACTTAAGTCGAGCTAGGAAGCTCTACGAGTCTCCCGGCGGTAACCAACGTTGACGGTTTACCGCCGGCGCCCAGTAACTCGTAGAGCTTCCCTTAGCAAGTGCCTCGTAGAGCTCTTCGGCATCGATGAGCTAGAGGAATTCCGGCGCGGGGTGGAGCTAGTTGATCGACCCGGCCAGAAAAGAAGATGTGATAACTTTTGGGTGGTTTGCATTTTTTGTTTGAAAGATATTTGACAATTCATTTGAGAAAGCAGATTTTTACTCCGAGCACTAGTATCTTATCTTTCTTCTTCGAGCAGCTCAGCTCTTTCGAGGCAGTTTTACTATCCAAACACTTGCAGGAACCATCTTCATGTCGACACGAAAAAATCAATTTTTCCCTTTGTCGAGAAATGCTTCCAGGAGCTCTCTCTTTCGACTCTCAGTACTCTTACGCGTGAAAGGAGCTCTACGAGGTTCCCGGCGGTCACCGGGTTGACGGTTCACCGCCGGCGCGACTTATTGCTGGAAGCTTAAGAGTAATTCCGGGGCGCTGGAGAGCTAGTTGGCAAGAAAAATCTCGACGGACCTTTTGCGGACTTTTGGTCGGTTGAAAATTTTGTTCTCGAAATTCAACAATTCGTTTTTTTTCCCGTGATATTTCATCTCATTCCCGCTCGCCATCTCCATCCCAGCTCGATCGGGTACCTTTTACTGCCAAACAGCACTCCGGCGGGATCGGCCGTTTCCAGTGATCTTGATACGCGCTGTCGGTTTTTTCAAGATAACTCGAGCTTCAGGACAACTACAGAGCTGGTAAGCACAGGTAATCGATCCAGAATGATTAGGCGCGTTCGCTTGTTCAATCTAGAGGTCTGAACTCGGTCTGCTAGCCGAGCTAGGTCCGCACACCTGTTCGTATTATTCGAGTCATCGTAGCAGACGCTCTTGGTTTTATGTACTTAACTCGAACTGTAGGGCAGTTACAGAGCTCATAGTCACATAAATCGATTGGGAATCATCAGACGCGTTCGTCTGTTCAATCGAGAGCTCTGAACTCGGCCTGCTGTCGAGCTAGGTCCGCGAAACTATTCATATTGTTCGAGTCATCTTGAGAAGTGCTCTTGGTTTTCTGCACTTAACTCGTGCTGGGGGAGGGCTACAGTGCTGCTGGTCACAGAAATCTATTTGGAGACATCAGACGCGTCCCTCTGTCGAACCGAGAGCTCGGAACTCGGTCTGCTGCTCTCGAACTAGCTCCGCGAAGCTATTGTATTATTCAAGTCATCCTGAAAGCTGCTGTCGGTTTCTGCACTTAACTCGGGGTGTAGGGGGGCTGCAGGGCTGGTAATAACAGAAGTCGATTCACAGACATCAGACGCGTCCGCCTGTCGCATGCAGAGGTCTGAACTCGGTTTGACACTCGAGCTGGGTTCCAAACTGTTCGTTTTTTGGCCAGAGTCATCTTGAGAGGTCTGGCTTGGGCTGAAATTCTCTTGAATTTTATTCCACATTATATACTGTCAGGAAGCTCTACGAGTCCCCCGGCGGTAACAAAGGTTGACGGTTTACCGCCGGCGCCCAGTTGGCCGATCCGGCGAGAAAGGACAAAGTGATAACTTTTGGGTGATTTTGCGAATGTTTGAAAGATATTTGACAATTCATTTTGGAGAAAGCAGATTCTTACTCCGAGTATTGACATATTAACTTTGTTTCCTGAGCAGCTCAGCATTCTAGAACCATTTTTAGTACTAGTTCACTTGGAGGAACCGACTTCATGTTAACTCCGAAAAATCTTAACTTCAAGTTTATGTAGAAAAGCTCCCAGAAGCTCTCGCTGTGATCCTGAGCTCTCTTACGGATGCAAGAAGCTCTACGAGGTTTCCGGCGGTGACCAGGTTGACGGTTCACCGCCGGCGCCAGTGTCGAAAAGGGACGCGATCATACCTTCCGCGGCCTGGCTCCGCCGATTTTGCAGTTCTAACAATTCGTTTGGGCTGCTATTTGCGCAGAGCGAAGCTTGCCATTACAGAAGTTCCTTCACAAATTCTTAGTTGATTCCGTCGAAAAATTCTCCCGAGCGAAGCCAGGACCGACTTCACGTTGGCGGTCCAAAAATACCTCGTAGAGCTCTTCGGCATCGATGAGCTACAGGAATCCCGGCGCGGGATGGAGCTAGTTGGCCGACCCGACCAAAAGAGACAATGTGATAACCTTGGGTCGGTTTTGTTTTGATGTGAAAGATATTTGACAATTAATTATGAGGACTGGTGTTTTTCTCAGGTGTAGTGGGTTATGCCGCGTCTGCCAGTTCAATTCTCAGGTTCGTAGCTGCAATATTACTATCAAAAGACATGCTGGAACCAACTGCGTTCCGAGTCATCTTCACACGCGTTCACGGTTTTTTGTACTTAACTCGTGATGTCGAGAGCTACAGGCCTGATGCTTACAGAAACCGATTCAGAATGATCAGGCGCGTTCGCCTGTCGCATCCAGAGGCCTGAACTCGGTCTGCTACTCGAGCTAGGTCCGTAAAAGTCATTTTCATCAGTGATGCTGGTTTTCTGTACTCAACTCAAGGTTCAGAGGAGACAGAGCTGGTACGCACATAAACTGATTCAGTATCACCAGGCGCTTGCGTCTGTTGCATCGAGAGGCCTGAACTCTTTCTGCTAGTCGAGCTAGGTCCACAACACTATTCGTACTTCTCAAGTTCTCTTTAGAGGCGCTGTCGGTATTCTGCGCTTAACTCTAGCTGTAGCACAGCTACAGAGGTGGTACGCACAGAAACCGATACATAATCATTAAGGGCGTTTGGCTGAAGCATCTAGAGCTCTGAACAGTCGGCTTCTCGTTGTATGCGATCGATTTTTTAGAGTTTTTTGGCTCTCGCTCAAGCTTGCTTCACGTGTTCGGAGGAGCTAGGCAAGAGCAGAGCTCTACGAGGTCCCCGGCGGTAACCAGGTTGACGCTTCACCGCCGGCGCCCAGTTTTGGACGCTACCAAGTGGGCGCTATCAAGTTTGACAATGCATTTTGAGAAAGCAGATTTTTACGCCGAGCATTGGTATATGAACTTTGTTCCCTGAGCAGCTCAGCTCTCTCGAACCAGTTTTAGTAACAGTTCACTTGGAGGAACCGACGTTGAGTAAAAACAGAAAAACTTTATTTTTCGAGTTTTTTCTTTCTCGCTCCAGAAGCTTCCTCCATGTGTTCCAACGATCGCCATAGAAGAAAAGAGCTCTACGAGGTTCCCGGCGGTAACCAGGTTGACGGTTTACCGCCGGTTCCAGTTGGCCCGCGGCCGAGGCGGACAATGTAACAACTTTTGGGTGGTTTTGCGATTATATGAAAGATGCCTCGTAGAGCTCTTCGTCATCGATGGGCTAGAGGAATTCCGGCGCGGGGTGCAGCTAGTTTGCCGACCCGACCAGAAAGGACAAAGTGATAACTTTTGGGTGATTAAGATTTAAAAGATATTTGACAATTCATTTTGATAAAGCAGATTTTTCGCACCTGTAGTGGGTGATTTCGCGTCTGCCCGTAAAATTTTCAGGTCTTTAGGTGCAGTATTACTACCAAAACACTTGGAGGAACCGATGTTGGATGAAAACAGAAAAACGTGATTTTTCCAGTCTTTCGTTTCTCGCTCCAGAAGCTTTTTTATGTGTTTCGACGATCGCCCTGTAGAGAAAGAGCTCTACCTTTAAAGAAACCAGATTTTTCGCACCTGTAAACAACTATGAGGGCCTCTGCCTCTTAATATGAGCTCTGTAGGCGCACATTTACTATCGAAACACTTGGGGGAACCAAGTTCATCTTGACATGAATATCAATGTTCAATTTTTCGAGAATGCCTCCAGGAACTCTCTCTTCCGACTCTGAGCTCTCTCACGCCGGTAAGAAACATTTCGACGGATCTTTCGCTGACTTTTGGTCGGTTGAAAATTTTGTTCTCGCAATTCGTTTGAGCTCTAGTATTTTTTCCCGTGATATTCGATCTTATCTCCGCTCATCTTGATCTCAGCCCGATCGGGTACCTTTTACTGCCAAAAAGCGTCCAGGCGGGATCGGTTGTTTCGAGTCATCTTGATACGCGGTGACGGTTTTCTCAAGATAACTCGAGCTTCAGGACAGCTGCAGAGTTGGTAAGCACAGCTAATCGATTCAGAATGATCAGGCGCGTTCGCCTGTTGAACGGAGAGGTCTGAACTTGGTCTGCTAGCCGAGCTAGGTCCGCAAGCCTATTCGTATTATTCGAGTCATCTTGATAGACGCTCTCGGTTTTCTGTACTTAACTCGAGTTAGAGGAAAACTACAGAGCTGATACGTACAGAATCTGATTCAGAATCATGAGTGGCCGTTGTCTGTTGAATCCAGAGCTCTGAATTCGGTCTGCTGTCCAGAATCGCGAAACTATTCATATTGTTCGAGTCATCTTCAGAGATGCTGTTGGTTCTCTGCACTTAACTCGGGCTGTAGGGGGGCTGCATGGCTGGTAATCACTAGAGTCGATTCGGAGACATCAGGCGCGCTCTACGAGTCCCCGGCGGTAACAAAGGTTGACGGTTTACCGCCGGCGCCCAGTTTGGGAAATGTCGAAAAGGGACGCGATCATACCTTCCGCGACCAGCTCAGCCAATTATGCAGTTCTATGAATTCGTTTGGGCTGCTATATGCGTAGAGCGAAGAGCTAGTACCTCGTAGAGCTCTCATGGTTTCAGAGCTAGAGACATTCGGCGTCAGGGTGGAGCTAGTTGGCGGAATTCGTGCCATCCGCGGCCTGGCTCAGCCGATTTTGCAGCTCTAACAATTCGTTTGGGCTGATAATTGCGCAGCGTGAAGCTTTGCATCACAGAAGTTGCCTCTCCAATTTTTAGGTTATTCCGTCGAAAAATTTTTCCGAGCAAAGCCAGGAATCTGAGCTCAGATTGACATAAAAAATGGAAATGGAAGATTGGAAGAAAATCCACTGCGAAGTTCTCTGCTTCGATTCTGGGCACTCTTACGCGTGCAAGGAGCTCTACGAGGTCCCCGGCGGTGACCAGGTTGACGCTCCCGCCGGCGCCAGTTTACTATTAAAACATTTGGCGGAACCAACTTGATATGAAAATGAATGTTCAATTTTTCGAGAAATGCCTCCATAAGCTCTCTCTTTCGACTCTTACCAGAGCTCTTCAGGAAAGATTTGCCGTTTTAGAGGGTCTTTGCGCTCTCCGTGTTTTGGACGCTACCAAGTCGCGCGCAATTCGGGCTGTAAGAGAGCTACAGAGCTGATGCGCACAGAGAGAGATTCGAAATCATTCTGTCCGTCCGTCTGTTGCTTCCAGAGGTCTGAACTGGGTCTGCTACCCGGGCTAGGTCCGCAAACTGGGATCCGGCGGTAAATCGTCAACCAGGCAACCGCCGGGAGCCTCGTAGAGCTCTTTTCTCATGCGGCGCTGTTCGGAGCACTCGGAAAAAACTTTCTCGAGCGTCAAAAGCATTTCCCATCTTCGTTTTGTGACCTAGCTCGGTGCCAGACCGAGTTCGGACCCCTCGATGCGAGAAAAGAATGCGGCAGCTCATGTTTGTCGGTTGATATGCGTACCAGCTCTTTAGCTCTTCTAGATCTGCAGTAACTCGTAGAGCTTCCCTTAGCAAGTTATTGCTGGAAGCTTAAGAGTAATTCGGGCGCGCTGGAGAGCTAGTTGGCAAGAGAAATCTCGACGGACCTTTTGGTGACTTTTGGTCGGTTGAAAATTTTGTTCTCGAAATTCAACAATTCGTTTGAGCTCTAATATTTTTTCCCATAATATTCGATCTTATTTCCGCTCGTCATCTTGATCTCAGCTCGATCGGGTAACTTTGCCTGTCAAAAAGCAGGCAGGCGGGATCGGCCGCTTCAAGTGATCTTGACACGCGATGGCGGTTTTTTTCAACATAAATCGAGCTTTAGAACAGCTACAGAGCTGGTACAGCTAATCGATTCAGAATGATCAGGTGCGTCCGCCTGTTGAATCTAGAGGTCTGAACTCGGTCTGCTAGCCGAGCTAGGTCCGCGAACCTATTCGTATCATTCGAGTCATCTTGATAGACACTCTTGGTTTTCTGTACTTAATTCGAGCTTTGGGGCATATACAGAGCTGATACATACAGAAACCGATCCAGAATCATCAGTCGCATTTGTCTATTAAATCCAGAGCTCTGAACTCGGTCTGCTGCCCGATCTAGAATTGCAAAACTATTCGTATTATTCGATGCATCTTGAGAAGTGCTCTCGGTTTTCTGCACTCAACTCGGGCTGGGGGAGCTACAGTGCTGGTGGTCACAGGAATTGATTTGAAGACATCAGGCGCGTCCGCCTGTCGAATCCAGAGCTCGGAACTCGGTCTGCTGCCCGAACTGGGTCCGCGAAACTATTCTATTGTTCGAGTCATCCTGAGAGGTGCCGTCGGTTTTCTCCACTTAACTCGGGCTGTAGGGGGGCTGCAGGTTTGTTAATCACAGGAGTCGATTCGCAGACATCAGACGCGTCCGCCTGTCGCATTCAGAGCTCTGAACTCGGTTTGATACTCGAGCTGGGTTGCCAAACTATTCGTTTTGTTAGAGTCATCTTGAGAGGTGCTGTCGATTTACGCACGTAGCTCGGGCTGTAGAAAAGCTACAGAGCTCGCAAAGAAGACAATCCAGAAGCATCGGGGGCGTTCGGCTGTTGCATCGAGAGGTCTGAAATCGCTTGGGCTGAAAAACCATTTGCAGTTTTTCTACATTATATATTGTCAGGAAGCTCTACGAGTCCCCCGGCGGTAAGAAAGGTTGACGGTTTACCGCCGGCGCCCAGTACCTCGTAGAGCTCTTCGGCATCGATCAGCTAGAGGAATTCCGGCGCGGGGTGGAGCTAGTTTGCCGACCTGACCAAAAGAGACAATGTGACAATTTTTGGTTGGTTTTTGGAATTTTTTAGAAGATATTTAACAATTCATTTTTAGATAGCAGATTCTTCGCACCTGTAAACGATTATGAGGGCCTTCTCTGTCTTAGTATGAGCTCTGTAGGCGCACTCTTACTATCAAAACACTTGGCGGAACCAACTTCATGTCGACACGAAAAAACTCAATGTTTCCCTTTTTCGAAAAATGCTTCCAGAAGCTCTCTCTTTCGACTCTGAGCACTCTTACGCGTGAAAGGAGCTCTACGAGGTTCCCGGCGGTGACCAGGTTGATGGTTCACCGCCGGCGCCAGTTGCTGGAAGCTTAAGAGTAATTTCGGGGCGCTGGAGAGCTAGTTGGCAAGAAAAATCTCGACGGACCTTTTGGTGACTTTTGGTCGGTTGAAAATGTTGTTCTCGAAATTCAACCATTCGTTTGAGCTCTAGTACTTTTTCCCGTGATATTCGATCTTATTCCCGCTCGCCGTCTTGATCTCAGCTCGATCGGGTACCTTTTACTGCCAAAAAGCACACTGGCGGGATCGGCCGTTTCGAGTCATCTTGACACGCGCTGACGGTTTTCTCAAGATAACTCGAGCTTCAGGACAGCTACAGAGCTGGTAAGCACAGCTAATCGATTCAGAATGATCAGGCGCGTTCGCCTGTTGACCCAGAGGTCTGAACTCGGTCTGCTAGCCGAGCTAGGTCCGCAAACCTATTCGTATTATTCGAGTCATCTTGACAGACGCTCTCGGTTTTCTGTACTTAACTCGAGCTACAGGACAGCTACAGAGCTGATGCGTACAGAATCTGATTCAGAATCATCAGTGGCCGTTGTCTGTTGAAACCCGAGCTCTGAACTCGGTCTGCTGCCCGATCTAGAATCGCGAAACTATTCGTATTGTTCGAGTCATCTTGAGAGATGCTGTCAAGTTCTCTGCACTTAACTCGGGCTGTAGGGGGGCTGCATGGCTGGTAATCACTGGAATCGATTCGGAGACATCAGGCGCGTCCGCCTTTCGAATCCAGAGCTCCGAACTCTGTCTGCTGCCCGAACTAGGTCTGCGAAACTATTCTATTGTTCGAGTCATCCTGGGAGGTGTTGTCGGTTTCCTGCACTTAACTCGGGCTGTAGAGGGGGCTGCAGGGCTGGTAATCACAGGCATCGATTCAGAGACATCAGACGCGTCCGCCTGTCGCATGCAGAGGTCTGAACTCGGTCTGATACTCGAGCTAGGCTTGCCAAACTATTCGTATTGTTCGAGTCTTCTTGAGAGGTGCTGTCAATTTACGCACGTAACTCGGGCTGTAGGAGAGCTACAGAGTTTGTAGAGAAGACAATGCAGAAGCATCGGGGGCGTCGGCTGCTGCATCCGAGAGGTTTGAAATTGCTTGGGCTAAAAAATTATTTGTTATGTGTATTTTTTTTCGACATTATATGTTGTCAGGAAGCTCTACGAGTCCCCCGGCGGTAACAAAGGTTGACGGTTTACCGCCGGCGCCCAGTGCCTCGTAGAGCTCTTCGGCATCGATGAGCTAGAGGAATTCCGGCGCGGGGCGGAGCTAGTTCGTCGACCCGGCCAGCTAGGTTTGCGAAACTATTTGTATTCTTCGAGTCATCTTGAAAGCTCCTGTCGATTTGTGCAGTGACTCGGGCTCTAAGAGACCTACAGAGCTGATACGCACATGAACTGATTCCCGGAGAGCTCGCTGAGGGCTAAAGGGTTTAAGATTAGAAGCCGGACGGTGGTGGTGCCCGCCAGGAGCTCCTCCACGGCGCTCCACGTTCCCCGCAGCGACTCGCCCGGCCCGGCAACGTGTCCGGGAAAGCCTCCGGCAAGCTTCCACGCGCGCCAGCATGCGTGCAGGCACGCATGGAAGCGTTTCTGGCAGCGCTTCGGCAGGGCGGCAGGGGAGCGTCGCCAGAGCTCTCCAGGAAAGACAAGAAGCCAGACGGTGGTTGTGCCCGCCAGCAGCCCATCTCCGCCGCTCCACGATCCTCGCAGCAACTCGCCCGTCCCGGCAGCGGGTCCGCAGCAATGCAGGATGCTTCAGAAGGGTTTGACTGGCGCCGGCGATGAACCGTCAACCTGGTCACCGCCGGGAACCTCGTAGAGCTTCTTACACTGGCAAGAGTGCTCCGAATCGGATTAGAATCAAGAAATAGAATTTTTTTTCGAAAATCTCAATTTTCAATTTTTTTCGATGTTTATGTTCCTGGAAGTCAAGCGATAAGAAAATGCATCGGCAGAGCTGAGCTGCTGTCGAAGAGGAGTTTATATGCCAATGCGACGCGCAAAAATCTGCTTTCTCAAAATAAATAGTCAACTATCTTTGAAATTTTTGCAAAACCCACCAAAAGTCACCAATTTGTCCTTTCTGGTCGGGTCGACCAACTAGCTCCATCCCGCGCCGGAATTCCTCTAGCTCATCGATGCCGGAGAGCTCTACGAGGTACAGAGCTCTGCAGGCGCGCCGGGAGGGTTTCAGAGAGCATTCCAGGAAGGCATGCGACCACGTGTGCCAGCGCGCGTGCAGGCGCGCATGGGGGCGTGCCTCGCAGTGTCTTCGAAGCGCGTCAAAGGGCGCCCGGGGAAGCTCTCTGGGAAAGATTTTCCGTCCCCAAAGGCTTCCCCGCTCTCCGGGTTTTGGACGGTACCAAGTCAACGCTACCAATGCAACGGCGGATCCCGCCCGTGTGCTTTTTTTTGGCAGTAAAAGGTACCCGATCGAGCTGAGATTAAGATAGGGAGCGGCAATAAGATCGAATATCACGGGAAAGAATACTAGAGCTCTAACGAATAGGTGAATTTCGAGAACAAAAATTTCAACCGACCAAAAGTCAGCAAAAGGTCCGTCAAGTTTTTTCTTGCCAACTAGCTCTCCAGCGCCCCGGAATACTCTTAAGCTTCCAGCAACAACTTTCTAAGGGGAGCTCAACAAGGTACTGTAGAGAATGAACAGTTTTTCAGCCCAAGCAGTTTCAGACCCCTCGATACAGTCGAACGCACCTCATACGTCTGGATCGTTTTCTCTGCATACCAGCACCGAGTATTTTTGCGGAGCTAGCCCGAGAAGAACAGACCAACGCGCGAAATGACTTCGAGGCATCTTGACACGCGCTGTCGGTACTTTGTACTTGACTCGAGATACAGGACAGCTACAGAGTTGCTGAGCACACCTCATCGATTCAGAATGATCAGGCGCGTTCGTCTGTTGCATCCAGAGGTCTGAACTCGTCGCCGAGCTAGGTCCGCAAACCTATTCGTATTATTCGAGTCATCTTGACAGGCTCTCTGGGTTTTCTGCACTTAACTCGAGCTATAGGACAGCTACAGAGCGGATGCTTACAGAAACCGATTCAGAATTATCAGTCGTGTTTGTCTGTCGAATTCAAAGCTCTGAACTCGGTCTGCTGTCCGATCTAGAATCGCGAAACTATTTGTATTGTTCGAGTCATCTTCAGAGGTGCTGTCCGGTTTCTGCACCAACTCGGGCTGGAAGGGGCTACAGTACTGGTGGTCGCAGGAATCGATTTGAAGACATCAGGCGCGTCCGCCTGTCGAATCCAGAGCTCGGAACTCGGTCTTCCCGAACTAGGTCCGCGAAACTATTTGTATTGCTCGAGTCATCCTGAGAGGTGCTGTCGGTTTTCTGTACTTAACTCGGGCTGTAGGGGGGCTGCAGGGCTGGTAATCACAGGAATCGATTCGGAGACATCAGACGCGTCCGCTTGTCGCATTCAGACGTCTGAACTCGGTCTGATAGTCGAGCTGGGTTTGCCAAACTATTTGTTTTGTTCGAGTCTTCTTGAGAGGTGCTGTCAATTTACGCGCGTTTCTCAGGGGGCTGTAGGAGAGCTACAGAGCTCGTAAATAAGACAATCCAGAAGCATCGGGGGCGTTCTGCTGTTGCATCGAGAGGTCTGGAATCGCTTGGGCTGAAAAACTATTCGTTCTCTGCAATTTTTTCCGACATTATATAGTGTCAGGAAGCTCTACGAGTCCCCCGGCGGTAAGAAAGGTTGACGGTTTACCGCCGGCGCCCAGTTCTTTGGACATTATATAGTCAGGAGGTGTACGAGCCTCCCGGCGTAAGACGCCGAGTGGGTTTTCTCGCGTCTGCCAATCAAATTTTGAGGTGCGTAGGTGCAGTATTACTATCAAAACACTTGAAGACCTTTGCGTAAAAACTTTTTTTTTTTTTTTTTTTTTTTTTTTCGAATGTTTTGGGTCGTGACTTTTCCTTCGTACCGAGCAGCGCCGTGCGAGAAATGAGCTCTACGAGGGTCCCGGCGGTGACCTCCTTGACGGTTTACCGCCGGCGCCATAATTCCGGTGTGCTAGAGATAGTTGGCAAGAAAAATCTCGACGGACGTTTTGGCGATGGTCGTTTCAAAATTTTATCTCGAAAACCATTCGTTAGAGCTCTAGTATTTTTTCCCGTGATATTCGATCTCATTCCCGCTCCCCATCTTGATCTCAGGTCGATCGGATGGATACTACTCCGAAAAAGCGCCCAGGCGCGATTGGCCGTTTCGTGTCATCTTGATATGCGTTGTCGTTTTTTTTTGTACTCAACGTGAGATTTGGGTAAGTTACAGAGCTCATAGTTAGAAACCAATTTAGAATCATCAGACGCGTTCGTCTGTCGAATCGAGAGCTCTAAAGTCGGTCTGCTGCCCGAGCTAGGTTCGCGAAAGTATTTATATTGGTCGAGTCGTCTTGAGAGGTGCTGTCAGTTTTCTGTACTTAACTCGGGCTGTTGCGGAGTTACCGGGAATCGATTTCGAGACATCAGGCGTGTGCGCCTGTCGAATGCAGTGCTTTGAAATCTGTCTTTTGGAGCTAGGTCGCGAAACTATTCGTACTGTTCGAGTCATCACGAGAGATGGTGTGAGTTTTCTGCACTGAACCCGGGCTGTAGGGGTGCTACAGGGCTGGTAATGACAGGAATCGATTCAGAGAGATCAGACGCGTCCGCCTGTCGCATGCAGAGTCTGAACTTCGCGAAACTATTCGTATTGTTCGAGCCATTTAGAGGTGCTGTCGATTTTCGCACGTAACTCGGGCTGTAGGAGAGCTACAGAGCTCGTGCGCACAGAAAACGATCCAGAAGCATCAGGGGCGTTCGGCTGTTGCATCGAGAGGTCTGAAATCGCCTGGGCTGAAAGACTATTCGTTCTCTGCATTTTTTTCGACATTATATATGGTCAGGAACCTCTACGAGTCCCCCGGCGGTTAGAAAGGTTAACGGTTTACCGCGGGCGCCCAGTTCTTCGATAGTGAAAGTGCGCCTACAGAGCTCATATTAAGATGCCCAGGCCCTCATAGTCGTCAACAGGTGCGAAAAATCTGCTTTCTCACAATATTGTCAAATGGCATTCAAATCTCAGCAAAACCGACCCAAAGTTAACACATCTTCTTTTGTGGCCGGGTCGACCAACTAGCTCCACCCCACGCCGGAATTCCTCTAGCTCATAGATTTCGAAGAGCTCTACGGGGTACTAGCTCAACCCTGCGCCAGAATTCCTTTTGGCTCATCAAGAGCTCTACGAGGTATGTTCACGGGATATGCTTGATTGTTTCCAGATTCGTGCTAAAGCCCTTAGTCATCCTCGGGTTCAAACACAACAGGAACTTCGGGAGTATGGAGTTGAGTAGGGATCACAACTTGCCAAGCATCGACTTGCTAAACGACTTGCTGTATACGCATCTGAATTTGAAAATGCCGAGTGGGATCTCGAAGCCTTCGGAGTCCCCATTAGTATCCATGGAGATAGTCTCTTGGTTGTATCATGGTGCCAGGGGTACTCGGAAGTAACTCGTAGAGCTTCCCTTAGCAAGTTGCTGGAATATTAAGAGTAATTCCGGCGCGCTGGAGAGCTAGTTGGCAAGAAAAATCTCGACGGACCTTTTGGTGACTTTTGGTCGGTTGAAAATTTCTTTCTCGAAATTCAACCATTCGTTAGAGCTCTAGTATTTTTTTCCCGTGATATTCGGTCTTATTCCCGCTCGCCGTCTTGATCTCAGCTCGATCGGGTACCTTTTACTGCGAAAAAGCGTCCAGGCAGGATCGGCCGTTTCGAGTCATCTCGACAGGCGTTGTCGGTTTTTCGTACTTAACTCGAGGTATAGGACAGCTACAGAGCTGATACTTACGGAAACCGATTCACAATCACCAGTCGCGTTTGTCTGTTGAATCGAGAGCTCTGAACTCGGTCTACTGCTCGAGCTAGCTTCGCGAAACTATTCGTATTGTTCGAGTCATCTTGGGGGGTGCTGTCAGTTTTCTATACGTAACTCGGGCTGTGCGGTGGCTACAGGGCTGGTAAGCGGGAATCGATTTGGAGACATCAGGCGCGTCCGCCTGTCGAATCCAGAGGTCTCAACTCGGTCTGCTGCCCGAGCTAGGTCTGCAACATTATTCGTATTGTTGGAGTCATCTTGAGAGCTGCTGTCGGTTTTCTGCATTTAACTCGGGCTGTAGGGGGGCTGCAGGGCGGTAATCACAGGAATTGATCCGGAGACATCAGGCGCGTCCGCCTGTCGTATTCAGAGGTCTGAACTCGGTCTGCTGCTCGAGCTAGGTGCGCGAAACTATTCTCATTGTTCGAGTCATCTTGAGAGGTGCTGTCGGTTTTCGCACGTGACTCGGGCTGTAGGAGAGCTACAGAGCTCGTGCGCACAGAAAGGGGCGTTCGGCTGTTTCGAGAGGTCTGAAATCGCTTGGGCTGAACAACTATTCGTTCTCTGCAATTTTTCTCGAGATTATATATGGTCAGGAAGCTCTACGAGTCCCCTGGCGGTAAGAAAGGTTGACGGTTTACCGCCGGCGCCCAGTAATTAACAACGATTTCCAGAGAATAGTTGACAGGATGATTGACCGTCTGGATGGTAAGCCTTTTATGCTTCATATACTCCTTTTTGCGCCTGGACGAGATCTGATCGAACACTGTTTCAGGGAATGGAATACAAGGGCGGGCGTGCTCACTCATACTGCCCGTGAGGGCATCAACATATACCTCGTAGAGCTCTTCGGCATCGATGAGCTAGAGGAATTCCGGCGCGCGGTGGAGCTAGTTGGACCACCCGAACAGAAGAGACAATGTGACAACTTTGGGTCGGTTTTGCTGGTATTTGAAAAATATTTGACCAGCTTCCCTTAGCAAGTTGTTGCTGGAAGCTTAAGAGTAATTCCGGGGCGCTGGAGAGCTAGTTGGCAAGAGAAATCTCGACGGACCTTTTGCTGACTTTTGGTCGGTTGAAAATTTTGTTCTCGAAATTTAACCATTCGTTAGAGCTCTAGTATTTTTTCCCGTGATATTCTATCTTACTCCCGCTCGCCATCTTGATCTCAGCTCGATCGGGTACCTTTTACTGCCAAAAAGCGTCCAGGCGGGATCGGCCGTTTCGACTCATCTCGATACGCGCTGTCGGTATATTGGACTTAACTCGAGATACAGGACAGCTACAGAGCTGGTAAGCACACCTTATCGATTCAGAATGATCAGGCGCGTTCGTCTGTTGCACCCAGAGGTCTGAACTTGGTCTGCTAGCCGAGCTAGGTCCGCAAACCTATTCGTATTATTCGAGTCATCTTGACAGGCGCTCTCGGTTTTCTGGACTTAACTCGAGCTATAGGACAGCTACAGAGCTGATACTTACAGAAACCGATTCAGAATCATCAGTCGCGTTTGTCTGTTGAATCCAGAGCTCTGAACTCGGTCTGCCGCCCGAGCTATGTTCGCGAAGCTGTTCGTATTGTTCGAGTCATCTTGAGAGGTGCTGTCGGTTTTCTGCACCTCACTCGGGCTATAGGGGGCTACAGTGCTGTTGGTCACAGGAATCGATTTGAAGACATCAGGTGCGCCCGCCTGTCGAATCTAGAGCTCGGAACTCGATCTGCTGCCCGAACTAGGTCCGCGAAGCTATTCGTATTGTTCGAGTCATCCTGAGAGGTGCTGTCGGTTTTCTGCACTTAACTCGGGCTGTAGGGGGGCTGCAGGGCTGGTAATCACAGGAATCGATTCGGAGACATCAGACGCGTCCGCCTGTCGCATTCAGAGGTCTGAACTCCGCTCGAGCTGGGTTTGGCAAACTACTCGTTTTGCTCGAGTCATCTTGAGAGGTGCTGTCGATTTACGCACGTAACTCGGGCTGTAGGAGAGCTGCAGAGCTCGTACAGAAGACAACCAGAAGCATCGGGGGCGTTCGGCTGTTGCATCGAGAGGTCTGAAATCGCTTGGGCTGAAAATCTATTCGTTCTTCGCAATTTTTTTCGACATTATACATTGTCAGGAAGCTCAGCGAGTCCCCCGGCGGTAAGAAAGGTTGACGGTTTACCGCCGGCGCCCAGTTTCGAGAAAGCAATTTTTTACGCCGATCATTGACATACAAAACTTGTTTCCAGAGCAGCTGAGCTCTCTAGAGCCATTTTTACAATCGAAAAATTCGGAGGAACCGACATCAAGTTCACAACGAAAAAAATGAAAATTCAATGTTTTGTTTCTAGAAATGCTCAGAGAGGCTGTCTGCTTTCAATCTGAACACTCTTACGCGTACAAGGAGCTCTACGAGGTTCCCGGCGGTGACCAGGTTGACAGTTGGGAGTTCAACAGCAGTTGGGAGTTCAACATCTGGAAGTTTCGCAGTTGGTTTGACTGTGTGCCAGACCCTTTCTTATGACAGTGCAGTTGGGAGTTCAACAGTTGGGAGTTCCGCTGCCGCCAGCGTGCAGGACGCCTGTGTACAAACTCAGCTCTCTTTAATGGACGCCTGTGTGCAAACAGAGAATCTTATGGCTGGTATGCACAACGGTGCGGAAGTGGACGCTTTCACGGATTCCCCAAACGTTTCTTCAATGGATGCTGGCGTGCAAACTCAGTTCACTGGCAAGGACGCCTGTGTGCAAACTCAGTTCACTTCAATGGTCGCTGGCGTGCAAACTCAGTGGGTCTACGCCTTCATGAGCTCTACGCAAAGTCAGACGCCTGCGTGCAAGGAAGCTCTACGCCTTCGTGAGTCAGGTGGGAAAGATGTGCAGGCAGTGGTTTCATTTTCTTCTGACACGTTTGCAGCTCTTTCATATTCTTCTTCTTCTGATGTGAAGGCAGTGGTCTCATCTTCTTCCGATGTGAAGGCCAAGGCGACTTCCACGTGCTCTCAGGCCACCATTGCCGATGTTAAGGCATGGATTGACGATGCTGGCAGTATCAACGAGTCGAATGCGATCCAGTATTTAAAGAATGGAGTGGATTTGTTTGCAGAACTTCTGACAGAAGGTGGGATCCCTGCAAAGGCCAGGGCAAATTATGCTGTGCGGAAGCGCGGGACGTTCGAGAATGTGCAAGCGACGTTGGAGGACCTTCTGGAATTCTTCGAGAGGCACAGATATCTTACAGGGCCGATGAACCGTGCCGAGGCTGCCAAGTTTCTACAGGATTCCAAGTGCGACGAACTCCGAATCCAATTCTATGGACGTCCGAGGAACGATGCAACGTCGTCATGTGGAAGTACTGCCTGCAAAGGCAAAGGCAAAGGCAAAGGTAAAGGCGCCGACATAGGAGGTCAGGAGTTTGACGAAGTGTGTAGGTTCGGTAGGACGTTGACGGACTTTGAACGAAGGTGTAAATCTCAGGTTTGGCCTCTGCGGTAGATATTCGTATTCTTCGAGTGATTCCTTTCAATCCGAACTTATTGTATTGGATTGTTGATTGTGATTGCCTCGCGTGGTCCTTTTGATTGTAGATTGTGATTGCCTCGTGTGGTCATTCAGTGCATCCTTATTCAGTGCATAGTCTATGCATTTGTTTGTGCTCTTATAATTCAGTGTGTGCATGTTCAGTTCTTGGCCAGGTCTCCTGGCTCTCTTGTCGTAATTTTTACTTTCGCCTCTTCAGTGTTCTCACTGTTGTAGGGTTCTGATCCCTGATACATGTTATCAGCGGCGGAGCGCATCTGCGATGTTCTCCCACAGGTTGTGCGAACGTCTTTGGTCATGCATGTTTCTGTTTCTCTATAAGAGCGGACTGCTTGCTTGACAATTTTGAGGCTTCGCTTCGCCTGAGACTTCGTTGGGCCTGGCCTCAGTGGCCAAGATGGTCCCAGCAACGACGCAAAATACCAGGTTGACGGTTCACCGCTGGCGCCAGTTTCAGGATCGTATAGGGCAGGGGCCGAATGAGATTTCGAGTCTGTACAGGTATTGTGCCATCGACTGTGGCTTCGATGGCGGTGTGTCGACGGCTGGTGTCGGAGTCGGTTGCTGGATTGATGTCGGTCGTGTCTCGCGGACTTGTCGTAAGCCGAGCTCCAGAGATATTGTGTGGTCAGAGGTGTACAGTGCTGCCTTCTCTATCGACAACAATGCCACAGTTACTGATGCCGAAATGTCGGCGATCGAACATATCATTGATGTTCTCCCACGGGTTGTTCACATACTTTGAGTTCGAACTTTTGCGACTTGTGATTGCGTTGTTTTCTTCATACTTGTGTGTTCTCATGCATGCACGTGTGTCGAATAAGAGCTTCGCTTAACTGTCACTTGTTCTGAATAAGAGCTTCGCTCCCTGTCTGCCGTATTCGCTGTGGTTGGCGGATTGGCTCACCTGTATGTTGCCCGTTTCTTGCTTGCGACTGGGCCAGACGGCCCGCGCAGTCGACCGCAAAGACCGCATCAAAAATCTGGTTGACGGTTTACCGCCGGCACCCCGTTGGCCCACCCGGCTCGGGCGGACAATGTGGCAACCTGGCGTCGGTTTTTTTGAGGATTGTGAGGGATCTGACAATTCGTTTTGGAAACTGTTTTTTTTGCATCTGTAGTGGGTTATGCCGCGTCTGCCAGTAAAATTTCCAGGTCTGTGGCTGCAGTATTACTATCAAAACATTTGGCGGAACGGACTTTGGATGAAAACCGAAAAACGTATTTTTTTTCGAGTTTTGCAGCTCACGCTTGAGAACGCTCCCTCCATGTGCTCCGAGCAGCGGTCTGTGAGAAAAGAGCTCTACGAGGTTCCTGGCGGTAACCTGGTTGACGGTTTACCGCTGGCTCCCAATTCTGGCGAGCTTGGGGGCTAGTTTGGAAAACAATCTCGACGGAAGTTTTGCATACATTTGCTCGGTTTGAGCTCTAGTATATTTCCGCCTCGTATTCGATCGTATTCCTGCTCGCCATCTTGATCTCAGGTCGATCGGGTAAATATTACTGCTAGACAGGATTGGGGCGGGATCGGCTGTTTTGTGTCAACTTGACAGCTGCTGTCGGTTTTCTATAATTTATTCGAGATGTGGGAGCGCTACAGAGCTGGTATGCACATCTAATCGATGTAGAAACAGCAGGCGCGTTCGTCTCAAGCATCTAGAGGTTTGAACTCAGTCTGCTTCCAAAGTTAGGACCGCGCAACTATTCGTACTCTGCTATTTCTTTGGAGCTGATGATCAGTTTCTCGACTTTACTCGAGCTGCAGATGACCTGCAGAGCTGTTCGGCACAGCAATTGGAAGGATACCATCAGGCGCGCTAGTTTTAAAGTACCTAGACGCCTGAACTCGGTCTGCTATCTGCGCTGGGGCCGAAACTACTCGTACTCTGCAATTTTTTTTTGAAGTCGTGATGGTTTTCTTGACTAGAGCTACAGAGCTGTTCGGCACAGCAATCGGAATGAAATCGCCCGGCGCGCTAGTTCAAAGTATCTAGACGCCTGGACTCGGTGTGCTATCAGCGCTGGGGCTGAAAACCTATTCGTTTTCTGCTAATTTTCAGAGATGGTGATGGTTTTCTGGACTTTACTCGAGCTGTAGATGAGCTATAGCTGTTCGGCACAAGAATGGGAAAACCATCGTTAGGCGCGCTAGGTTAAAGTATCTAGACGCCTGACCTCGGTCTGCTGTTAGCGCTGGGGCCAAACAACTATTCGTACTCTGTTTTTTTTTGGAGATGGTGATGGTTTCCTTGACTTAACTCGAGCTGCAGATGATCTACAGGGCTGTTCGGCCCAGCAATCGGAAGGAAATCATCAGGCGCGCTAGTTTTAAAGTACCTAGACGCCTGAACTCGGACTGCTATCAGCTGGGGCCGACAAACTAGTCGTAGTCTGCGATTTTTTTGGAGATGGTATTGGTTTCCTTGACTTAACTCGAGCTGGAGATGAGCTAGAGAGCTGTTCGGCACAGCAATCGGAAGGAAATCGTCAGGCGCGCTAGGTCAAAGTATCTAGACGCCTGAACTCGGTCTGCTATCAGCGCTGGGGCCGAACAACTATTCGTACTCTATTGTTTTGTAGAGAAGGTGATGGTTTTCTTGACTTAACTCGAGCTGCAGATGAGCTACAGAGCTGTTCGGCACAGCAATCGGAAGGAAAGCAACAGGCGCGCTAGCTAAAAGTATCCAGACGCCTGAACTCGGTCTGGTATGAGAGCTGGGTTCGAGAAAACTATTCGTACTGAGCTGGGTGAGAACAACTATTCGTATCCTGCTAAATTGACGAACGATGATCGAGCTGCAGAGGAACTATAGAGCTGTTTGGCACAGAATCGAAAGGAATTCATCCGACGCGCTAGTTTCAAGTCTCCAGATGCCCGAACTTGTCGCGTTGTCAGAGTTGGAGCCGGAAAACTATTCGTACTCTATTTTTCCAAATATGCTTTCTCCTCACTCCTTCTTCTCCTCCACGTCCTCTTCCATGAGACCCCGCCCTCGCGCGCGCAATGCGAGATTGCCGCGCGCGCATTGCGCGAGGAAGCTCTGCGAGTTTCTGGCGGTAACCAAGGTTGGTTACTGCTGGGGCTCGTGGGGCCTCCTCGTGCGGCTCGAGCTGCATTGTGCAGTCAGGCAGCCTGCCCCTGGCCTGGCCCGCCGCGCGGGGGCGCGTGGCGATTGGGCCACTCGGCATCTTCGGCGACTTCGGCGAGTCCGAGGCAAGCAGGCCGCCTGCCATTTGTTTGTATTTGTTTGTGTGCATTGTTGCGGCATTTTGCTGCATCGAGCTGGACGGGACGAGCCAGAGTTTATCGATCGATCTGGACCGCTGGGGATCCAACTTCGGACACTGGGAGTGGGAATATCTTGCCAGACAGGGTGGTGTATCTTGTCACGACGATAAAGATTCTCTAGTTGACATACCATCTGGACCACCTGATCTCTCTCCCACTTTACCTCATAATCCTGTTGCCCCATATAACTTTCATCAGTTACGTGCGCATCTCAAACGTACTCGAGAAGATCGATCGTTCTGTGAGAAGTGGAATACCCCTTGCAACATCTCAGACGGCAAGATGGCTGCCTCATCAGCTGCTGTGGTCCCCGAGATTTTCGCCATGGATGTCACTGATATGCCCGTTCCAGGAGCCAAGGAGGAGGAGGTCCCAGAGGGGAAACGTGTCAAAGTTCAGACGGTTGAGGGCCTCGAGGAGGCCATGACTAGGGGTATGGACAAGATCACGACGCTTGTTGCATCTCTGGGAGGTAAGATGACTGAGGGCTTCCAGTCAACCCATAGGAGCATCACGGATCTCGGCACCCAACTCAATGCTCGTGTTGATTCGGTAGAGAAAAATGTACAGCAGGCGATGACGGACATAGATGCTATTACTAAGAAGGTGGAGGATCAGAGGCTTCAGATTATCCAGCTCCAGCAGGCTCCTGCAGGTGGGGCCCCCAGAGCAGGCACCTCTACGACGGCGTCCTCGGTGGAAACTCGGCAGTCCATGCAGAATTTCATTCCGTCGTTCGTCGAGCTCAAGGGATGGGTGACTGACTGGCGGGATGCAGAGAAGCGTCAGGAGGAGATGTTATCACAGCAGGCGTTGAATTCACTACTGAATGAGGTCCTGGCTGGAGAATGGTTCAGTGGTGTCAAGGAGCTTCTTGACCTGAACCAATCCAAGAAGTTCAACACAGGTCGAGAGGCATGGGGTTATTCGCGTGCTCGGCTCTATTTCCAGACTGGGGTTACCAGTGACCAGCTGTGGGATCTCCGTCGTCGACTCGTCGCCGCGATTGCCGACAACAAACTCCAGCATGCTCCCAGGGTCCTCCAGGTCCACGTGGAGCCCCCCCCCCTGGAAGAAGCCCCATCTGGATGCCGCTGGGATCTTTCAGGCAAAGTTCAAGAGCTTCAAGAAACATCATTCAAATCAGGGCTGAGACGGGACCACCGATTACGTTCATGTGGGGCTCCAGTGACCACTTACCACCTCCAGGGAAGATTGTGGCCAAGTTCTATCTGCAGAATGGCTGGGAGATTACTCGTGCAATGAGTCAGCTTGAGCCAGGGATTAACATTGATGAGTTGCGAGCGAGGATTTCCAGTACGAACTAGAGGTGCCACGACACCATTGCGTCATGGAATGTGCGTCGGGCAGGTGCAGAGAACGGCCATGACATAATTAATTCACTACGTCGCTTAGATGTGGGGCTCGCGGGGTTGTGCGAGTGCCAGTTCCGTTCGGTTCGTGATCTCAGCATGCGAGGTTACACAATTTTTCGGAGTGCTTGTCGGAAGGCTGCGGTGATCATGTCTAAGTCTTGGAGAGACTCGCTCAGGGCCACATATCGTGGCAAAGGTTTTGTGATTTGTAGTTATTCTAGTGTTACTGTTATTGTTGCATATATGCCGCATGAGAGTATTCGTACCCTTACGGAAGAACAGCATGAACATGATGTGTATGAGCAGATATTGTTTGATATATCCCAAGTGCTTCGCACACATAGGTCTAAGTTCCCGAAGCAGCCGCAGGACCTGTTCTTCTTGACAGATGCTAACGTCGAACTCGAGCCAGATTCGGAGGTCAACGGCTTTAGAGTTACTGGGCCAGGGCTTCTGGAGGCGTCTGGGATTGCTGGGGAATCTACGGAGATTGATACTGGGATGGCGGAAGGATCGGATGACGGCGACCCGTATATGACTCAAACAAAACGTGGTGCACGTAAAACAAGACCTCATAGGGTTGTCTCGGGCTTCGAAACTCGACGGGCGTCTAGGCTGCAATCTATGAGGAGGGCCCTACTGGACTTCTGCGGGCTCTGGGGCATAAGGATGGAGAACACATTTGGGCAGAGGGGGGTTACTTTCAAATCAAGTACGGGGGTGGAGAAGGTACTCGACTATGTTGGTGTCAGCCGTCGTTTACACAGGCAGGAGATCACTGTAGGCTGGATGCTTCCTGCGGAAGTGGGCCACGCCTGGACGGAGCACCCATGCAGCAGATACGAGCGTGCGCTGTCTGACCACGCTTGCCTAGTTGTTCGCTTGTCTTGTGCACCGTCTGCGAAGAGACGGACCCAGCCTGCTCGAAAATTCATCTACTAGCAACCGGTGTCGCAGTTTGAGTTTGCGAAGAACATGGGCGATCGGGGCAGTCGTTACCGTGCATTGGACCAGGAAAATGCCGACCCTGAGGATCGACAGGAGATGTTGGATATGCTGGGACCTGACCTCATAAAGGCCGCCGAGGAGACCCCCCAGAAGGATACCAATCCCAGGAATAATGTGCCAAAGAAATCCGAGATCCACTGGGCCGCCCAGGAAAGTAAACGCGAAGCACTTCGTCGTGGGGATAGAGAGGAGGCCAAACGGTGCTCAAAGATAGTGAGGAGAGAAAGGAGGAGGCTGGAGGCAAGAGTACAGAGGTGGAGGACGGGGATGAACACGAGGAGGAGGAGGAGGGCCAAGACGGAGACGTTGATCCTTGCCAACGGGATGGAGTCCCAGAACCGCGAGGAGTGGGGGGACGAGATATTGGGGCACATGAAGTCTAAGGTGGAGGACCCCGAGGCCAGGGAGGTGACCCTTCGTGAGCTACAGTCGCTGCGTGGTCTATGTTCGGGAAGCGGATCCTCAGAGGTGTTCTCGATGTCGCTCCTGCTGCGGGCGAGGGCGAAGCTGTCCACGGGAAAGGCCCCAGGTCCCGACAACGTGACTGTCACGATGTTGAAACAGCTCTCGTGGGCATCTGTCCGACGTGTTCTGGTGAGCTTCCAAGGTGTGTATTCCCGCAGGTTATGTTGCCCCGACAGTTGGCGTCAACTAGCTGCCACGCTCATGCCTAAGGAAATGGACATACAACACTTGACAGATACACGTGTACTATGTCTACAGTCGTGTCTTATGAAATGGTACATGACATGTATTGTGATGATGATTGAGAAGAGGATTGAGGAGCACCGACACTATGTATGCCTGTACGGATTCAGATCGGGACGAAAAACATCGGAAATCACCAGCGTTGCCAAAAGGCTCAGCCAGCACTCCGCTGTCTGGGGCAAAGGAGACAGTTTGTGGCTTGCCAACCTCAATATTTTACAAGCATTCGATAATGTCACTCCGTGCCTCGCCATGCGCTGTCTTCGTGCTCTTGACATTCCAGCTGATCTCATTGTGGCGTTGATTGAACCCATGATTGATAATCAGTGCGTGGCCAGCTTCGAGGGCATCGAGGCATCTTCAGCTGTCTATTGGGACAAAATCTATTCGAACGGGAGGAGTGGAGGGGCCGATGATTTTTCTAGCAGTATCTGTTGTACTCTGGAGAGATGTGATTGACAGGTGGAGGCAGGATACGCAGTACGGTATCAAGTTGGAAAATGATGAGCGCATGTTCAACGGTGAGCGTATGACCCACAGTTTCTGGGCAGATAATCTTTTGTTGTATGCGAAGACTCGCTCTGACCTCGAGTTGATGGTGCGTGACATGAGTATCCCGCTGATGAATGCAGGAATGACCTGGAAGCCGAAGTCCTTGATGTATATGTACTTTGGTGCGCCGCCTGGCATCCCGCCGTCCCCCGAGCAGGATATCCGTGTGCTGGTGCCGTCTTCTGACGCTGCTCTTGGGGCCCGAGAAGTGGTCCTGCCGCGTGTTCAGTCGTTTGAGATCCTGGGAGCCACTCTGGAGGAGACCTGGAAGGACCACTCGGATTCAGAGGCCATGCTCCAGAAAGCCCAGAAGATATTCTTTGGGGAAATCGCCTATTATCGCTGCTCTGGTATTGATTTGGCTCAGAGATTTACTCGTTATCAAGCTAAAGTGATTGCTGCATTATTATTCAACTGTGAGGGCCGAACGCCCGACTATTCCACCATTGCTGCTGTTCAGTCCTTTGAGGGCAGATGCCTGGCGTTAATGTCAGGTCTACGCAAGCGGAGAACTGAAGGATGGTCTGAGTTCCAACGTAGGCGATACAAAGTTGGACGGCAGAGTTTTGTTGAGCTTGGATTCCGAAGTGCGGTGCAGATATGGATATTTCGTTGTTGGGATTGGGCCAAGGATGTCTCAGTTGCTGCAAGTATTCGTATGAGGAGGTACACAACACACACAGTGGAGGAGGAGGGGGAGACGGTACCACATCGGCGTCAGAGAAAAACTCGGGCGATGGCGGTGGCGGCGGCCTCTCAAGTATCCCAGATCTCCCAGATGTCGAGTGGCGGTCGTCGGCGGACAACGGATGATCAGCCTGCCATACCTGAGGAGTCGAACATGTCACGTGAATGGATGATATCTAGGCTGGCCATGCTACATGGAAGGGGGAAGTGGACGGAACATCGGGACACATGTATTCTAGCGTTGCCTGCAAAAGATAGGAAGCATCTCACACGCATGGGCATGGGTGCACCTGCCCGTGGACATACTGTATGGGACTGGTGTTTGTGCGATCTCTTTGGTTGTGAGTGGTACCTCTCGTTCGACAGCTCCGCTGGGTCCCGAGAGAAATATTGCAAACATTTGCTGACTGTGATTGGCATGCAACACTTGTTCGACTTGTTTGTTTTACCCAGGCCACCCGGTGTGAGGCACGTGAAGGCGGAGGAGGAGGTGGAGAGAGAGATGAATGAGAGGATTAGCAAACGTATTGCCGCTAATTATGAGAATGAAACGGAGTGGAGGTGTGAGAATATTGAACGTCTTGGGATGGAGATCTTGGGAGATAGTAAGACGGTCGTTAACTGGATGTGTGGTGAGTGGCAGATTCGCAACAAACAGTATGTACGACTGGTGGGAACACTACAAAATACTGTATCGATGCTGTCTGGATGGGGACTGACCCCACCTGCATCGGGACAGAATCAGTATAAGCATTTCTTTCGTGAGGGTAATGAACGTGCGGATAGATTGTCGTGGGAGGCCAGAGGTGGCCAAACTATTACTCGCTGGTTTGCATATGATCAGTTCCTCAGTACTCGTAAGACTGCTCTCCGTGGTGCATTCGATGGTGGTGTCAGTAATGAAGGATGTGGAGGTGGGTGGTGGCTTCAGATTGGCGTTGTAGGTAGGGGTTCCAGCGTGCAGGTTGATTTTCCCATCTCCTCCTCCTCCTCCTCCTCTTCCTCCGGCATCAGCTCGCAGAGCTTCAATTGGCACGATGTGGCCGAGGAGGCGATGAGCTTGCCTCCAGGTAGCACGGTAACCTGCTGCGAACTAGCTGCCTGCGCTGCCCTGACGAGAGCTGCTGCTAAGGTGGCGTGCGCTCTGCTGCGACCTACCTAAGATGGTGGGGGCTCAGTTGCACTGTTCCGCCGATTCGGATTCGGATTCTAGTGGCGGACCGCAAACCGCAACAAAAAACCAAGGTTGACGGCTTATCGCCGGCTCCCAGTAATTAGATCCATTCGTTATTCAATCCCTGGGGCAACTCACGTTGGCATGCTCACCGCGCTCTACGGCCCGCCGTGGGCCACCAGTGTATCGGGAGAGGATAGGGCTGTGCGCCCCGCAGCTTTATCAGGTGTTTCGCGCGTGTGCCATCAGAACTGGATTCGATGGTGGTGCCTCTTGCGGCGGTGTGGGAGTCGGGCGCTGGATTGATGTTGGACGTGTGTCGAGAGTCTCGAGGCTACCACTTAGCCGCGAGGTTATTTGGACAGAGGTGTATAGGGCGGCGTTCTCGATTGACCCCGCTTCGACGGTGACTGATGCCGAGATTTCGGCCGTTGAGCATTCGACTCTTGTCTTACCGCGGGTTGTTCAAGTGTATTCGGATGTGAGATGATGTGAAAAAAAGTGGTTGTTGTTCACTCATGCCATGTTTGTGTGTGTGTGTGTGTCCTGCGTGCGTGCTTGACTTCACATCCTCATAAGAGTTTAGGCTTTCGCCGTCCTGATCGTTGGATCGGTGAGGTTTCGCCTGCTCCCGATGCGTCCGCCTCTTGCTACCGACTAGGCTGGAAAACCTGCACAGTCGACCGCAAAGACCGCAAAAAACTTGGTTCGCGGTTTACCGCCGGCTCCCAGTTCCTGCGCGCTGGGGGGCTAGTTGGCCAGAAAAATATATGCGGAAGTTTTGCACACTTTTTTGTCGTCTGAACATTATGTTCTCATAATTTGAACACTTGGTAGAGCTTGCATTTTTCCACCCATCTTTGATCTTATTCCCGCTCACTATCTTAATCTCAGGCTGATCGTGTACATGTTACAGTCAAAAAGCATGTGGGCGGGATCGGCTGTTGAATGTCTTCTTTGCATGTGATGTTAGTTTTTCTAAACTGTACTCGAGCCGTATAACAGCTATTGAGATGGCAGACGCCCCTAACCCATGTAAAATTATCAGGCGCGCTAGTTTCAAGTATCTAGATCTCCGAACTCGGTCTGCTAGTGCTAGGACTTTTCGTATTCTGCTGATTTTGTAAGATATATTTTTTGGTTTAATATAAAGCTTTAGTAGAGCTGCAGGATAGCTGTTCGGCAGCGATCGGAGGGTAATCACCAGTAGCGCTGGTTACAAGTATCTAGATACCTGAACTCGGCTTGCTACCAGATCTGGAACCAAGAAACTGTTCGGACTCTGGTAATTTTCCCCAACCAACCTGTGTTGTTGGGTCCTCGTTTTGAAGAGACGGTCCCCGCGTTCCTCCTCCTCCTCCTCCTCCTTCTCCTCCTCCTCTCCTCTCCTCGTCCCTCCTCCCCCTCTTCCTTGCGTTTCTCCCGCCGAGTGCCGCGTTTCGTACCCCCATAGGGAGCTCCACCGAAGGCCCCAATGCCACCGTCCACATGCGTCCCCCCGACTCAGTACAGCGTTTCGTGGCCCCATGGGGAGCTCCACCGACGGCCCCAGTGCCACCGTCCTCATGCGTCCCCCCGACTCAGTACAGCGTTTCGTGGCCCCACAGGGAGCTCCACCGAAGGCCCCCGTGCCGCCGTCCACATGCGCTTCCCCCACTCAATACAGCGTTTCGTGGCCCCGCAGGGAGCTCCACCGAAGGCCCCAGTGCCACCGTGCACTGTGGCCGCCCCCCACTCAGTACAGCGTTTCGGGGCTCCATAGGGAGCTCCACCGAAGGCCCCAGTGCCACCGCCCACATGCGCCCCCTCCACTCAGTACAGCGTTTCGTGGCCCCATAGGGAGCTCCACCGCAGGCCCCAGTGCCAATGTCCACATGTGTCTCCCCCGCTCGGTACAGCGTTTCGTGGCCCCATGGGGAGCTCCACCGAAGGCCCCAGTGCCACCGTCCACATGCGTCCCCCCCACTCAGTACAGCGTTTCCTGGGCCATAGGGGGCTCCACCGAAGGCACCAGTGCCACCGTCCACATGCGCCCCCCCCACTCAGTACAGCGTTTCGTGGCCCCATAGGGAGCTCCACCAACGGCCCCACTGCCGCCCACCACATGCGCCCCCTCCACTCAGTGCAGCGTTTCGTGGCCCCATAGGGAGCTCCACCGAAGGCCCCCGTGCCACCGTCCACATGCGCCCCCCCCACTCAGTACAGCGTTTCGTGCTCCGACAAGGCATGCGGAAAGTCCCAGGAGCGCCGGACACGCTCAGGAACGGCCAGGAACGCGCAGAAGTCAGGGCTGTGGGCGAATCTTCAGGAAGGCCGGCGGAGGACTCGCAGGACGTGAGAACTTTTATATTCGTGCCTGTTTGCACAGTGGTGGATACATGCACGCTGTGCATATATGTATGGAGCCCTTGCGTCTGGGCCGAAGGCTGTAACCGATCGGCAGCCGAATAAGGCGCACGGGGCAACCCTTGCGTCCGCGGCGCACGTGGTAACCCATCCGCGCCCGCATCGGGCGCAGGCGATCCGGCCATCGGAGAACGCGCCCATGCTTGCCGCGGCGGCAACGGCGCCAAGGAAACTCGTTTTTACCCAACCAGAAAGCACGGGTCGTGCATGGGGAGAACATGCAGGAAGAGGATAAGACACGGACCGTGAGGCGGATGGCGAGGACGAGGGGGAGGAGGAGGAGGAGGAGGAGGAGGAGGAGGAGGAGGAGGAGGAGGAGGAGGAGGAGGAGGAGAGGGGAGGAGAGGAGGAGAAGGAGGAGAAGGGGGAGGGGTGAGGAGGAGGGGGAGGAGAGGAGGAGGAGGAGGAAAAGGAACAGGACAAAAAGAGGGAAAAGGAGGGAGAGGAGGAGGGAACGGGGGATGACGAGAAGGAGGAGGAGGAAGAGGATGATGATGATGATGATGATGATGATGATGATGATGATGATGATGATGATGATGATGATGATGATGATGATGATGATGATGATGATGATGATGATGATGATGATGATGATGATGATGATGATGATGATGATGATGATGATGATGATGATGATGATGATGATGATGATGATGATGATGATGATGATGATGATGATGATGATGATGATGATGATGATGATGATGATGATGATGATGATGATGATGATGATGATGATGATGATGATGATGAGATGATGGAGGAGGAGGAGGAGGAGGAAACGGAAGGCGAATAACGAGGAGGAGGAGGAGGAAAAGGAGGAAGAGGAGGAGAAGGAGGAGGAGGGTAAGGAGGAGGAGGAGGCACATCAGAGGTCGGGAGGACGCCTCTGCCAAGGCGACGTGGAGGAAACGATGGGCCAGCTAAATTGATGGTCGTGCGGGGTCCTGCAGTCGGTATAATTTTGTTGTTGTATTGTTTCTCATATTATATATCGAGTATCTGTTTTGTCTGTGCACACCCTACAACAACCTGACACCACATTTCTCAACATATTCTCATCATTGTACCCGTCACCGTCATCATCGCACACAGTCGCACTCTCACGCGCACGCGTATTCATCTTGGGGAAGTCTAGACTGGGGTATTCGCGTGTTATCCAATAGCGAGGATGCCCCCAGCGGGAACCCCTCCCGATAGGTGTTTCCGGTCCCATGTTCCAATCCGAGCCAGCCATCCAAATCTTTTAATGATAGGCAACATGTGGAGGAAATGGCTTCGCTGGTGAGGAACATGCGACGAAGTTTGGAGCTGAATGCCAATCCCGATGAGGTCACCGCTTCCATGTTCGAATCCGAACGGGCCATGCAAATCTTGTAAGGGTCGTCGCTTCAGCCACATACACCCTTCACGCACTCACGCACGTACACGAGGGGCAGCATCATCGTGCGGTAGCTTCGTTTGTGAGTGAATCGCGTGGGAGTCTCTAGCGGAAGACACGTTCCCTTTTGGAATCCCCACATCCATATTCGAATCCGAACGGGCCATCCACAAATTTGTATTGTCGTCACTTTTTGGGCTCCTCAGGCTTCAAGGTGGAGGACGTCTCGAGCGGGAACCTCGTTGATGAATGATGTGCGAGGAAGTGTCGAGCGGGGACCCCCTATGGGGCCCCGCGTCCATGTTCGAATCCGAGGCGGGCCAGTCAACTCTTGTAGCCGCCCTCACTTGTGGGGTCTGCAAATTTGAGCACATGCGCCCATACCCTGACATAGTCACACCATGGTGGCCGTCATCATGCGGGAACCTTGTTTGTGAATGAATCTATGGGGTCACCGCCTCTTTTATTGAATCCGAACGGGCCATCCACTTGTAACCGTCGTCACTTTTGGGCTCATGGGGCTTGGATATGGACGAAGGTTCGACCAGGAGCCTCGTCTGTGAGTGAATCGCGTGGATGTCTCGAGCGGGAGCCCTCTCCCTGTAGTGTCCCCGCCTCCATGCTCGAATCCGAGTGGGTCATCCAAATCCTGTAGCTGCGGCCGTTATTGGGCGCTCAGGGAGTGGGGGGAGGAGGGGTTGGAGGACCGCAGCCAGGGCAGCAGAGAGATGTATGAGGAGGGAAGAGGGAGCAGGGAAAATAACATCCAAGAATTGTGATAAGGTGTAGTGTGTTTTCTGGCTGTTTTTTTCTATGTTTTCCTTCCTCGCCCAGAGCGCAAGATTGTCTTCGTGCACTATTTTTGTTTTCTTTTGCTCTCGTGCGGGTGAAGGCGTGCACAAGGACTCCTGCTGTTCTTGCGCTCCCGTGCCGTGTCGGGCTGCGCCGTGGTCTCCCCGCGCCCGGGCACGAGGACGCGCGGAGCATTTTGGCCGTCCGCGCGCGCGGGGCCAGCCGCCCCGCGCCCAGGAGTGCTGCCGCTGGCCTTGCTCGGCCTCGCGAGCGGTGGCTGCTCGAGCTCGCGGGGCCAAGCGCGTGCGAGCGACCGAAGGCACGGACAGGGGCAGATGCGGGTGACAAGCGGGGGCAGGGATGCAGGCGGGGACGGCACGCAAAGGAGGCCGATGCGGGGGGGGCGGCGGGCGTCCGAGCGGTCGGGGACGATGGGGGGGACGCGTGTTGTCGCCATTACCCAGGGTGCCAGTTTTCTGGGACAACGCTGCGGCCCAGCAGCAACGAAACTGCACGCGCGCCGATTGGCAGAGTCGCGTACTGCGTGTGTCATTGATCGCAGAAAGGCGGACCGGTTATTGGTTTGCACCGTTCTCTTGTCATGCTTACCATACTGCTTTTGGCGAGTGTTTGCTCGCTCTTGAGGCGAGTGTTCGCCTTTCCCAGTCCTGCGTAGTTTGGCCTCTTCGCTTTTGGGTGCGCAGTCGAAAGATATTATTCGCAGCTGTTTATACTGACATCGCCTCTAGCGTGATCTAAAGCAGCGATCAACTTTAGTCATGTGCTTACCATGGGTGTTTTCGAGCTGTTGTGTTTATCGGGATCCGCGGGCGATGCGCACACCTCAGCTGAAAGGATCCTCCTCTTCCTCCTCTTCCTTCTCGTCTTCCGTCCCCCCCCTCTTCTTCATCTTCCTCCTCTTCCTCCTCCTCATCTTCCTTCTCCTCACGGTCTTCCTCGTCCTCCTCCTCCTTCCTCGCTTCCTTCTTCTCCTCGGACCGGTCTTGTTTTCTCGCCAGGGGGCATGCTGTGCAAGAAATCGTGCAAAAACACTCGGCCACACTCGCAGGACAGCCTGTACCTTGCGAAGGGCGTTTGTGCTCTACAGCCTCGTAGCCCGGGTATCGGCCGCGCTGCTGGGAAATCGCGCTGCACGTTTCTCTGGTCCATATTGCGGCTGTCTCGCCATTGATCGTCAAACTGTGTTGACGCCAGCCCTGGGTGTACATGGAAAGCTGACCCTGCGCCGTCAACGTACCGCACAACTGCGTTGCCGAATTCGCTCTGGGCAGCCATACTGCGCTGCTTCCCGCTCGGCTTGCTTCAGACTTAAACTACAGGCCAGCATCTTTATCACCTCAGGCCCGTCCGATTCAATGCGAAGGCGAGCTGTCAGGAAAAGAAAGAGAGAGGTAGATAACGCAAGGGATTTCACAACGGCGGACTTAGATGTCTCTGCCGGCTTCTCGGGGCCATCTAGGGGTTCTGGGTTCCTTCTTCTGCCGTTGGCGGCATTATTTATGTTCTGGGGTTCATGTTGGAGCATCGGGGAGGTCATTTTGAATTTGGAGTATCCAGCTGCCTGCCGCTAGTCCCGCCAACGCGCCAGCCCAGCGTTCTGGGCGGCGACTGTTCGAGGGGTCACGGGAGGCCGTCACGTGTGACACCTCGTGTCTCCAGGCTAGGTGGAGCCGTGATAAGGACGATCAGGATTATCTGCGGATGATGGGGTTGATGACGATCAGTCATGTTTATGAGCAGTGATGATGATGCTGATGATAATGGTGATGATTGTTGTAAGGATGAAGATGGTGACGATGCTGATGATACTGATGATGCTGATGACGATGCTGATCGATTATGGTTATGATGGTGATGTTGAAGAGCTGATGATGATGATGAGGATTATGATGATGAGGGTGGTGATGGAAACATTGATGATGCTGATGATGATAATGATAGTGATTTTGATGTTGATGATGCTCATGACGATGATACTGATTATGATGATGACGATGATGGTGGTAGTGGTGGTGGTGATGATGGTGATGATGAAGATGCTAATGATAATGAGGATTATGTTGGTGAGGGTGGTGATGAAAACATTGATGATGACGTGGATGGTGATGATGATGCTCATGATTTTGAACAGATGATGAGGTTGACGATGATGATGCTGGTATTTCTGATTCTGTTGGTGACGATGGTCATGATTATTTTTTTTCATTATTACGATTAAGCTTGTGAAGATACTAGTGCTGGCGATGATGATGCTGCTGATGCTGATGATGGTAAGGATGGTGATGATGCCACTGATGAGGATGGTGATTGTTATGTCGCTGATGCTGACGCTGATGCTAATGCTGATGCTGGTGCTGATGCTGCTACTTCTGCTGCTGGTGATGATGATGATGACGACTGTCATGATGCTGATACTGCTGCTAATGCTGATGCTGCTGATGATGATGATGATGATGGTGATGTTTATCCTGGTGATGATGCTGATGCTGATGCTGATGTCGATGCAGATTGTGATGCTGATGCTGGTGGTAATGATGATGACGCTGGTGAGGATGATTCTGATTATGATGCTGATGATGCTGCTGCTGATGATGATGACTATGGTGATGATGCTGATGATGATGAGTATGACTATGATGATGATGATGATGATGATGATGATGATGATGATGATGATGATGATGATGATGATGATGAGGATGACGACGATGCTGATGCTGGCTGATGCTGATGCTGATGCTGATGCTGATGCTGATGCTGATGCTGCTGCTGCTGCTGATTCTGATGATGACAATGATGATGTTGGTGAGGATGCTGATGATGCTGATGCCGTTGTTGTTGATGATGATGGTGATGATGGTGATTAGGATGCTGATGCTGATGCTCCTGCTGCTGATGATGATGATGGTGATGATGCTGCTGCTGCTGATGATGATGGTGATGGTTATGATGCTGCTGCTGCTGTTGATGATAACGATGATGATGATGATGATGATGATGATGATGATGATGATGATGACGATGATGATGAAAATGATGATGATGATGATGATGATGATGATGATGATGATGATGATGATGATGATGATGATGACTGATGATGATGATGATGATGATGATGATGATGATGATGATGATGATGATGATGATGATGATGATGATGATGATGATGATGATGATGATGATGATGATGATGATGATGATGATGATGATGATGATGATGATGATGATGATGATGATGATGATGATGATGATGATGCTGATGATGATGATGATGATGATGATGATGATGATGATGATGATGATGATGATGATGATGATGATGATGATGATGATGCTGATGATTCTGACGATGATAACAATGGGATTCGTTTGACCCGTCTTGTGCATAT
>CAUYUJ010019723.1:55000-62500 GCA_963575745.1 Prorocentrum cordatum
CTAGTCGGCAGCGCCTCGCGTCCAGGAGCTCCAGGTAGGTGGTCTCCTGGCGGCGGCGGGCCTCGCGGAGCCACGCCCCGTCATCGTCTGCCGTGCGTGGGTGGGCCGTGCCTTCCCGGCCGACCAACCTGTGGCGTCCGCGGCCAGCTGCGCCCCGCCCTGCAGCGGCAGGCCGTTGGCGATCACCTCCGGCCGCCTGCCGTCGCCCGCGCCGACGCCGTCGTCCCGCAGGAACTGGTTCTCCACCACTCGCCCCCGCCTCGCGGCACATGTGGGCTGTCGCCTTCTCCAGTGGTGCTTCCCGCTTCTTGGCGGCGTCGGCTGGGGCACGCCGCCCTGTGGTTCCCTCTGCTATCGAGTCGTGCTCTGCACCTGCCCGCGCCTTCCGTGAAGGGTCAGTCAAGGCGCAGGCGGCGCAGGAGGAGGACGCGCATCTCTGAGGGTGGGGCCCGCCTGGGCTTGCTCGTGGGCAAGACCGTGAACGCGCGGCCAGCGCGCGGGCCGTTCTTGCTTGGGGGCGCAGGATGGCGCGCTCTGGGGCGTGCATGCGTTGCATGATGCCCTCCTGGCTCGGTCGTCTCTTGCCCGAACCACCCAGAATGGCCAGCCGTGCGCCCACTCGCCTGTCTCCCTGTCTAGCGTGGGCGGGGGGCGCGCTCCCAGCGCCAGCGCCGTCCAGGTGGGCGTCTCGTAGCCTTCCTGGGCCAGCTGGCGCCGCGCCTCGGTCGCCTGGCGGGGCCCTGGTGGGAGCCCGGCCGCGCCTGTGTCGGGGGCCCAGACGGTGTCCACAGTCAGAGCCTGCGCGCGTTTTTGCAGCATCGGCAGGCAGTTCCTGCCTATGAGGCCCGTCACGCCGCGGGCTCCAGGCGGGCAGCGCTGCGCAAGCCCAAGCCGCCGAGGCAGAGCGGGAGCTGCGCGACTTCCCTGGCCGTCTGTCCTGCGGCTCGCCGGCCCGGGGTGGTGCCCAGGAGGACTTGCTCAATATCTTTGTGTGCGTCCTGCGCACCAGGCCAGCTACACCCGGGAGGGAAAATCCTGATGTCGACGACTGCCACAACACGGTGGTTTCAGTAGCGTCTTCCAGACATTTCCGTAGGGTATCCAAACTGACCGCGCCACGCTTGGTTGGAGTGCCACGCCCCACATACACCACAACTCATTCGACATTCCGATGCTGTGTTTTTCCAAGTGGTGGTGTGCGAACTCCGTGGGTCTTCTTTATTTAGCGCGCTTGGGCAGTTTTTTTTGTATAAAAAAAAACGGAAAAACAAAAAAAAAAAAAACTGTTGACTCCACCTCTCTAGCGTCGAGGCGCTGCAAATGACGCAGACCCTTTGTAATCAATCCACTGTCGGTCTTGTCGGTTGCGATCTTTGCCGCCCGGCGGGGCCACGTCCAGCCTTTCATTGTGTTGCCCTGGAAATACTCCTGCCCGCGATTGGGGGTCCGTGGCTTCGCAGAACCGTGGCAGCCTTGCAGCCAGGTTAGAGCACTGAGCTGCAAAATCTCTGCTCCGTTTATTCATGGGTGGCACCGGCCCGCGAGTTTTGTTTGACAGGCAATTTGCGTGTCCAGCAGTTTCGACAAGTACTTGGCGCCCTGCCTCTGCGAGCTCTTTGTGTCTTTCGTGGGCGTGGGGGCCCCGTGTCGAAAGGTTTGGAAGTTGGAGAACGAAGCAACTGTATTGCAGCTAGTGGTTCAATATTTTCGCGGTCGACCCACAGCGGCAGTCTGGAGCCGCGTGCTGGGGAGTGCCAGCGGCTGTGTGTCCATCGCGTTGAAACGTAGACAGAGCCACCCGTGTCGCCGTTCGTTTCGTTTCGCGTTCGTACGACACCACCGGGTCCTGCGCTGGGCGCCCGCCGGACGCCCGCCGCACGGCCCCGGGCGCGCCACGCCTCACAGCTGCCTCAAGCAGCCACTCGGAGGGAAGACATGGGCGCCGCCAGGTGGTGGTCTCTCACACCCCATCGTGCCCCCACATCTGCAACACCTCCAGACGCCGTCCGCGCCCGACCTGGGCGTACAGCGCAGGTCCTCACCGGGGCAGGGAGGGGTGGGGGGGGACGCTTCTCTCCCCACTGACTCACAGTGGACAGCGCGGAACCGCGAGAAACCGCCCCCCCCCGGCCATGTTGGACACGAGGCGGACGGACAGCCGGGCGGTGCTCGGCCCTTGCGGCCTCTCCCCGCAGAGTGCACATCGTGCGACACGCCTCTTGCGGCGAATCGCAAGCCACCAGCTCCCTCCGAAAACGGAGGAGACGCGCGAGGCGGGAGTGGCAGAGGAGGCACAGCTATGGCACGGCCCGCTCGTGCCCGAATCGGCCCTGTGGTTCTTGCAGGGTGGACCGGGGTAGGCTCCGTCAGACCAGCCAGGGAAAAAGGGCACGACGACGACGACGACGACGACGACGACGAGGACGACGACGACGACGACGACGACGACGACGACGACGACGACGACGACGACGACTACGACGACGACGACGACGACGACGACGACGACGACGACGACGACGACGACGACGATCACAAGTCACCAGCTGCCCCCGCAAACGGTGGAGACGCGCGAGGCTGGGGCGGCGGAGGAGGCGGCGGGGGAGGCGGGGGCGGGACCGGCCAAGCAGCTTGCATCACCGCATTTCCTACCTAACTGACGTGCCCCGGCACGGGCTCGCGAGGGAAGACCCTCGCAGAAGAGGACCTGCAGGGCCAATTCTGGGGCAACGTCTTGGATGCGGGGGCCGTCTCTTGCCAGCCGGTCCTGGTGCACTGCTGTGGCCCAGCGCGTCACGGGGGCATGGTCCACGCCCACGTCCACCGCACCGCACGCACCGCACCGAGGGAGAGTGGCCGGTAGCCCCCTCCTGGCCAAGCACAGAAAGGGGCCAGCAACCCGTCAGATGCGTGACCGCCAACACCCGGTAGTGTTTCCAAAAATATGGGGACGCTTCCCACCCCAGAAGAATCCAGTCTGGGGGAGACGGCCCCGGGCAGAGCTCAGCAAACGAGCGCTGCAGCGAAGGAAATACTACCGATGCTGCCTTTTTGGACGCTTGCTGGTCGTACTCGAGAAACGCCGGGCGGACGACCTGCCAGCGAGACCACCCCAAGAGGGCTCTCCGCCGCTCGGGATGACATCTCGCAGTCTCCAGCTGCTCCCCGACACAAGCTGGTTGCCTATCCAACATCACCGGCGGCGACGGAAGGCGCCCTGCCAGTGCAGTCACAGCGGTGTCCCAGGATGGGGCGTGCATGTTCCGTGACGCCTGGCAGGCCTGGGACGCCGGGTGGTCCAACGGGAGAACGGCGAGCGTAGCTCGCGTCATCAAAGCACGCTCCTCAAACTTCGTGCCCAGCGTCAGCGGCCAACCGCATTGGGCTACTACCACACTGTGACGGACAGGCGGGCCCGTGTGGCAGCCGAGGAGTTTTTGCGGCCCCACTAAACCTGGAGGCGTTTCAGCGCTGCTTCAGCCCCTGCGGCTAGTGCCAGCAGTGGAGAGGCGTAAGAGATAACCGACTTCACGCACGGGGGGACTGGCGCTTCGGTGACTGGGACAGAAAAGCCGCCGCACTTGGCCGCCGGCAGTAAATCTTCAAGACGGCTTCCTCTCGCAAGTGTCTCTTGGAGCAGCGGCGGATAAGTGAGGTCAGCGTTCATTAGGACGCAGAACTGGGGCCCCTGCGGAAAGAGGCGGGGGGGTACCTAGGAGGGGCAGGGCCGCCGTCTTACCCTTCTCGTAATTAAAGCGCCCCTTGACGCGCCGAGCGCAGCGGCTCGGACAACACTGCCCTCACGGCCCCCTTCTGACGGGCAAGGCTTGGCGATGTCATCTACAAACTGCGGGGGGGCTACTTGGTGAGATTCTTAAAACGCCCCGCCACGTCAAGGCGATTGGCCAGCGACGACAGCTCACTCAGGGCCCCGCTCAGGAAGTGCCTCGCCTGCGGCCACGGCGTCGATTCCGCCGCTGCCAGACGCGACGCCTCCCTCACGGCACCGTCGAGCTGGAGCTCCTCCCGCGGTGGGGCGGCGCAGTGCACCGGCGGCGCGTCTTCCACCGCGTCGAGCAAAGCTGCCCGGGCGAATGGCGGAACGATCGTGCGACAGCCCTTTGGGAGCACGTCCGCTCTGTCATTCGCGAGCCAGCGGAGCTGGGTGTTGAAAACATGCGCGGAAAAACGCTTGCCCTGGGCAGTGCCACGTAGCAGCATGAAAACCGGGCTGAGCAGCTCAGGCAAGCAGAGTCACTGGTTATCCTGCGCCATTACGTCGTCTAGGATTAGCCAATCCGGCCCACGCACGCCGGCCTGGAAGACACCTGACAACATGGCCTGGCGCGACGCCACATCAAAAGCCCACTTCCCGTCCGCGAGGGCCCACCAGGTGTAGAGGCCCTGCGTGCGGCGCAGCTGGGCTGGCAGGACCAAGCCCACGACAAGGGTAAGGGCGTCTCCAACGCCACCTTGCTGGCATGACCCACAAAACGCCTCTAGCAGACCGCTTTTCCGAGTAATCCAGAGGGCGTCCTGAACAGACGCCTTCTCCGTGGCGATTGAAATCGGCCGCAAGGCGGACACGGCACGCACGGTGGCCGGGCCACTCTTGCGAAGAGGCGTGATCTGCCGCAGCGACCAGATTCTCGCAGTCACACAGGCGGCGCGTGCCAGGTTCATCAGGGCCTTAGTCAGGCGTATCCCTGCCGGGGCCTCCGCCCGGAGGGCGGCGTAGCAGCCATGCAGCGTGCGTGTGCCTGGTCTTAAAGCCCCCAGCACAGCGATCACTTCCGTGTCCGAATACGGGGGTGACAGAGCAGGCGCGCCCTCCAGGGCACCCGCTTTCGTGATCCTGGCGACCTGTCTCTCCATGTTCTCCGCGGCTTCCGGGTCCTGCTCAAAATCGTTCCTATCGCGCGCGAAAAGATCGCGATGGACGGCCTCAACCATCTCCGAGGGTGGCATCGTGGCCCTTGTGGTCGGGTCTGCCAGCCTCACGTCAAAGCGTTTTCGCACTTGGAAAAAAAACCGAAAGGAGCCGCTCCGCGGCTCCAGGGTTGACCTCCCGGAGAGGCAAAAAAACGGTGGACCGCCCTCCTACGCTCGCCCCACGCAGCCCGTGCTATTTCCATTTTAAATTCTTGGTGCGACGCCAAGCTGGCGGGGTCCAGCAGCTTATGAGCGGTGGCCTGCGGGATCCGTCGTTTGCCCCCCATCACCGTGGTGGCGCCAGCCGCGTGCCCCACCAAGGTGTAGACGGCATCGCGGGCCCATGCCGTAACGTTAACTACCGCGCGCCTTTGCAACCTGCCACCAGCCACCGAACCACTGCGGCCGTAACCACGAGGCGCTCGACCACCTTTTCCACGCACCATTTGAGCGCCTCGAGGGTACTTGAGATTTCCCTGAGGCCCTCGTCCCACGGGGGGCCCGACGTCCAGGCCACTCTACCAAGGCCCGCTGCCCACGGGGCTGTAAACTGGCACGGCACCTCTGCAATGACTAGGCGATGGTCAGATAGAGCAATATAATCAGGCTTAACGTGCAGGGGGGGGGCGACGCCCTCACACCAACAAAAAGGTCGACGCAGGTGCCTGAGACATGCGTCGGCGCGGGGGGATTAAATGCCAGGAGCCCCGCAGCCTCCAGCCATTGCTGGATCTCTTTATCCGCAGAGGACTGCTTACAGTGCGCGCAAGTGCAAAGCTCCGGGTTATCAACCAAGTAATCCAAATGGACGTTCCCGTCCCCCCCGAGAAGCATACGTGCGTGTGGGTACCGGTCCTGGCAGAGCGTCGCATTCGCCACGACGGATCTCCAAGTGTCCGTATCCCCTCCGTGCCTGGGGTAGAAGGCGAAGAAAACTATGGCCGGGGCTTGCGTGGGCCCGTCGCCCCACACCTCAAACCACTGCTCCCTGTTCGAAGGGAGGTCTGGCAGAGGTCGAAGCATGTGTTCGACTTCCGGGCGAAAGAAGATGCCAACAGAGTCCCACGCCGCGGACCGGGCACCGCGGACCGGGCACCACCCCAGCGAGTTTTTTTTATTGTTTTTTTTGTCGGTGGGCTGGGGGCCGAGTCGGAGGGCGAAGCCAGGCTGCGAGCGTCGCCCACGGTGCCAGCGCCATGCGTCCCCCTCTCGTGCAAAATCTACAGGCGCCCTCTGCTGCGGCAAAAGTAATGCACTGGCGTGCCGATTGGGTGCCCGCCCCCAAACAATGTGTGAGGTGTTGCAGAAAAGGGCTCGGGAGAACGGGGGTGCACCCACTTGTTGCTCTGTGCGCGCTGATGTAGATTTTCTAATGCTAGTACGCAAGCTGGTTGCCAGTTGCCCAGCGCGACATTTCTTGCATGCGTTTCGCGCCTGCACTGCCACTTGCCCGACAAGTTGTACTGGTCCCACAGGTTGCGCAAGTTTCACAGTCTCGACGTGTCCCACAGTGCAGACACCTCCCACCGCTTTCACGTACCCAACTGGTCCGACAGGACACTTTGGCTGCTATCTGGGTGCTCTATTGGGGTTCTGGATTTTCAGCTTTGGTCGGACAGTCGTGCATGGGTATATGGGACTGCCCGCACAAGTTGGCGGGACGGCGCCAGCGCACCTAGCTTGCCCTTGGCCTCTCCCTCTCGCCCGTTCCTCGCTCTTGTTCATGTCTTGCTTCCCCTCGGGCCGTGGTCTTTTGCCCTTTAGTCCCTGGCGTCGCCCGCGTGCTCCCCGTATCTACCCGCGATGCTTCTAGTATGCCTCCACCGCCGTCTGATCTTGCATTTTCTTTCCTTCCTTTTTCCGTGGTCCTCCCCCACCTCCTGCCCCTCATGCAGACACCGCTTGCTCTGACATGCCCTAAGCTGCCCTGCCTTGGTGCGCTCCCCCTTGGCATGTCCTCCCCCTCTGGCCGTGTTTTCTTGCCCGACCAGGTGTAGGCCGCCCTTCTGCCCCCTTCCCACCTGCACCCCTCTCTCCCTGGCCGTGTTCGTCGGGCCCTGGCCTTGACGCGGGCCTCCGGCGGGGGTCGGTCTGTGGCCCTGGGGCCTTGCCGGCAGCTGTGCCCCAGAGGTCAGACACATTGATTTTTGGTCGTTGTTCGCTCGTTCGCCGTTTGTACCTGGCCTTCCTGAGCCTTCCCTTTCCTTTTCGTGGAAGTGGGACCCTTTCTATTCGCTCGTAGTTCGGTCATTCGTCTTTTTGGTCGCGCCTCCCTTGCTACTCCTGGGCCGCCACTCCTTGGTGCATGAGGCAGGGCGCGTGCCACTTGTGTTTGCACGTTTGAACATGGCTTTCTGTATCCTGGTTTGTAGTCGAAGCGTTCACCGCGCTGGGTTGAGGAGCCTTTGTGTACTGGGTATCTCTAGGGGTCTCGTGGACGTTCTCTGTTGGCTTTGTAAGCGTGTTCGTGACCCCTTGGAAATGTGTCCTGGGGGCCGTTTCTTCTTCTGCTTCTTCTTCTTCTTCTTCCTCTTCTTCTTCTTCTTTTTCTTCTTCTTCTTGTTCTTG
>CAUYUJ010019723.1:70000-80000 GCA_963575745.1 Prorocentrum cordatum
CTTGATTTTGTCGAGGCGCTGGATGTCTGGAAATCCTGCTGTCCGCTTTCAGTGTCCCGCGCAGGGAAAAATTTGACTGGACGAAGGGGTCGGACAGGGAAGGGGGGGGGGTAAGACATCTGCTGCATGCAGCTGGTTTACATTCCTTGATGCATGGGGTGCCTCCTGGTGGCAGGAGGCGCCAGGAGAGCCATCTGCGGGAGCCGATTCTCTACCCTGCCCTTTGCTATCCTACCCTTGCGCCCCCCCATTTTGACAGAGCTTTTTGGCGAAAGGTCCAAAGAGTCCTCCTCTTCCTCCTCCTTCTCCTTCACTCTTCCTTCTCTCCCTCCCTTTCCTCCTCCTCCTCCTCCTCCTCCTCCTCCTCCTCCTCTTCCCTTTCCTCCTCCTCCTCCTCCTCCTCTTCCCTTTCCTCCTCCTCCGCCTCCTCTTCCCTTTCCTCCTCCTACTCCTCCTCCTCCTCCTCCTCTCCTCCTCCTCCTCCTCTTCCTCCTTTTCCTCCTCCTCCTCCTCTTCTCCTCCTCCTCCTCCTCCTCCTTTTCCTCCTCCCTTGCCTCCTCCCCCCCGACCCCCGATTACCAGCAGCTGCGCCCTCGAAGCCGGCTCGAGGGGCGCGCGCCGCCCTCCGGGCCGGGCCGCGGCGGGCCGCGCGCCCGCTGGGGCGGGGCGGCCCCGTCCTCGCTGGGGCGGGGCGGGCCGCGCCGCGGCGTCGCTGCGCGTGTGAGGTGGGGCCTCGGAGGAGGCGAGGAGGCTGCCATGCCAGAAATGAGGGGCAGCGCAGGGGGACCTTCTGGCCCATGTCCAGAAACCGTCATCATGGACCCTGACACTGGACGCATTGATGCTCCATGGCTACAAGTTAAGGGGTACGTTTCGAAGACGAGTGGAGAACCTGCTCGGTCCAGCACGCGAGGAGGCTCGGTTTGCAATTCGGTGGCGAGCGAGGGGGGGGGGGAAGTGAGGCGGAAAAGGCCTTGTGAGAGGCCGGCGGGGCTCCTCAGAAGTCCTTCTCGGCCTTCCGAGAGGTCTTCTGCGTCTTCGGGTAGGGTGTAGACAACCTGTCAGAAGGCTTGAGGACGTCCGAGCCTTCTGAGAGGGCTTTCTCCTGCTCGCTTCCCCACCGGGCGCGCCGCCGTGAAATGCATGGGGGGTCATCCACGTACTTGCCTTGATTTGGTTGCTGCCTAGCTTTCGCTCTTTTCTCTCCCTCCCGCTTCTCCTCCTTCTCGCCGTTCGACTGCACGGAACCACTAGTTATATTGGGTGGGGCTGCCTTTGCATTCCGATGTGTTCGCCTGCGGGGCAGGTGATCCTCGCTTCTTAATACTGCGCCATTTTTTCTGTGCCAGCAGTCCATTCAAAAGAAACGGTGCAACTTCAGGGGGGCGAGAGGCTCAGGGTGGATGCATCGACCTCCAATCGCCACCAGATCGCCGACCGATGCGGGCCTGATGGCCCGCCCTGCCCAGGCTCGCTAACGGGGGCTGGATGATCGCCGATCAATCAGCGATGTGTCGTTGATTTTAGGTCGGGAGCGGCACCACACGACGGACCAATCGGAACCCACTTGTACCAAGCCCAACCGTCCAGGCCACTTCCCAATCGGCCGAACATCGGACGAGTATCAATTTACAGCCTGCCGCCTCAGGATCTGATTGTGGAGCGTTTCAGCACAATTCAGAAGTCGAAAGCATTTCCTAGATGAGTATTAGTTCTGGAGGCAATATGAACAGTTCGAGTTGGGGCCGCTTCACGTGCTTCCGTATGAGAGTTGAGTAGTTTCCAATATGAACAGCGGTCATCAGTCACACTGGAACGTTATGGTTGTCGTATGACAATTGTACATATTCCATGCGACAGCTGTTTGAGGTGTCATTTTATTTTCATATATATATATATTGAACTTTCATGTGAGGGTTGTATCGTTTCTATGTGAGCGCTGCGTGGTGTGTTATCAGAGGTCTGTATAGCGCTCATAAGTGTTATGTGGACGTCCATCATAGATTTGTGTTCTGCAACATGCGACGTGTGTAGTATTAATATGATATGGTACACATAATATATGATATATATATATCCTTTTGCGCATCTTGTTACCAGGTATGGTTCTCCCTTCATCTGAGAGTTGTCTCGGGTTGCGTTGTTGTGGAAGTTGTGCGGTTGTCGCTCGAGAGAGCGTAGGCTTCGTACGGTGCTCGTACACTATACAATTCATTGATGGGTTCTTTGGATCAGAGAAGTGTCGCAGTTGTCACATGATGACTTGTTCGGCTTCACTGGAACAGCCACCTTGATTTTTTGGCGTTCGCGAGAATTCAGTATAGTGTTTATGTGAGAGATAGATGGGCTCCCGCACCAAATTAGTGTATAGTCCATTACAGATGTGTGTATACCCCACACGGGAAAGTCAAGGAATTCAAACGATGATGATGTGCCGCATGAGAAACGTTTAGCTTTCATATGGGACTGGTGCTTTGGTCGCATTGACAAATTGCCTGTAAGCATCTCCTGGGGGGTCCTCAAGGATTTGCCACGGATCCCCGAAGGATCTGCCAGGGGCCCCGTAAGGATCTCTCAGGAATCGGCCCTGAAAGGATTTCGAAGGAAGGCCGTACAGATCTTCCCGGGGCCATGTCAGGATCTAGAAGGAACACTTGAACAATTCGTCCAAGACCGTTCGAGGCGGTGGGGATTTGTGCGTGCAGGGTTGGAAGTTGCGGGAACTGGTTGGGCTTCGTTCTAGTTGTTTTGTAATTTGTCCCCTTCCCAGGCGGCACCTCCACAGAGGGAGGCGGACTGCTGACAAGGCGGGGGCCTCTTGGGAGGTGGATTCCTTCCTGGAGGGGTGCGGAGGCTTTTGAGAAGGCTTCTCAGAATCGAGGAGCCCAGAGTTTCGATTATTTAATTTTTCCAGTCGGGGCTTTTCGTCGATTTTGACCTCTGGGGCACGTTGCGATGGGTCCCCGGGAACACTGGTCTCGAAGACGGGTCTGGAGCGCAACCTTGGCCTCGTGGAAGGGGTCGGGGTTTCTAGGGACGCGGATGGAGAAAATCACACCAGAGGATGTCAGGGTCTCGCAGTGAAAGAGCGTCTGCGGCACGTCCGTGTTCTGGGGCGGCGCGACAGCGACCCCAGCGTGGGCCTGTCAAGGTTGGGCGCAGTTGGTGTCCTGATAACGTCGGATGTCGAGCGAAAATCGCGTTATCGGAAGGCCGCGGTCGCGCAAAGTTGACCGATTCAGGCAATATCAGAAACCAGCGCGCAAGTTGTCATGATACGAACTTTTCGTAGTCTCCGCAGATCTCCCCCGTATGGCGAGTGGGGAGGTGCTCCCCATGGCATCCGCAGAAATATCATACGACGAACGTGGGTGTGGGTGACATGGAACAGCTAGAGCCTTATAGGTCAACTTCAGCGTCGATGATGGGTGTGAAGACTCGGTTGTCAATCGTTTTAATTTGGTTGGTTGTGTATGTGTATGTGTATGTGTTTCGTTGATTGATGTGTCATGCTGGTTGTGCTGGTGTTTGCGTTTGTGTCAGTGCTGTTGTTGTTGTTCTGCTGTTGTTTTTTTTGGAACTTACCGTTATATAATGTATTATTGATCACCCCCTCCGGTAATCATTCTATTTTTAATAAAAGTGTTTTTCGTGGGGCTTGGGGTCGTCCTTTAACAAGGGAGTAGTGTGGGGTCATCAAACTGTGTTGTTGGGCCCCGGTTTCCTGAAACGACGGCTCGCGCTTCATATGTCCCCGCAGTGTATTCACGCATCGCGCTTTCGCGCTGGACTTCCTTGCAATTTGTGCAGGAATCGCGCTCTCGCGTGGGACTTCCTTGTAATTTGTTCAGGTGCCGCGCCCTCGACACTCAGGAGTCAAGCTCTCGCTGTGGATTCCCTCACGATTTATTTGGGAATCGTGCTATCGCTCGAGACTTCCTCGCGATCCATGCAGGACGCACGCTTCAGCAACCCCGCTGCCCCTTAGTCTTTCCTTCCGTCCGTTCTCTTCTCCGCTGCCTTACGGGCTGCACGAAATACACGTTCCAGATAAGAAAGATATACCCCTACAGGGGTAGGATCGAAAACGAAGAGGGCGGGTATCGAGGGTTGGGATCTACGAGTTGCATAGCGCGCGAGCATCTGTGAACGGTCAGTATTAAAAAGTTTATTGGTGTTGTTGTTGATAAAGGCCGGGCTTTCGTCCCCGGGCGGGAAGGAGGGGATAGCAAGGCAGCAAGGCACAAAATGAGGTCTTATATCGTTACCATGCCGTTCCTTTATAGTTTTGTCAGCATTATTATAAAATTCCAATCGATTGCCTACGAGGCGCCATGGCACTCCGTGCATTTCTTTTACCCTCGGTACTCGGTCTCATTCAGTTCCCGTGCTGCCCCCACGAGTCCCCGAACTACTCATACACAGTCCTTCTCGAGCCCCATGCAACCCCCTTGGCCATCCCCATAGTGTCCCCAGCCGTTCCTGTACCATCCCTAGCAGGCCCCATACAATGTATATACTAGTCCCATTGGGTCCCGTACCGTTCCTCTCCCAGCCCTCTACAATTCCTTTCAGGTCTTTTATTTTGCCCATGCACTTCCTAAGTAGTTCTTGCCCGTTCCATACATCCTCTATACCAGTCCTATCTGGTCCCATGCCGGTAGCTTCCACAGACTTTCTTCACCATCCTTATCAGGTCCGATACTAGTTCGAACATCTCCTTTCTAGTTCATATACCCGTTCTATACGGTCGTGGTTAAAGCCCCGTACCATGGCTCACATTTAAATCAACACATCCCTATCAGTTCCGTAGAACTCCTGTATCAGTTCTAGTCGGTCCCGTACAACTTCCATGCCAGCTAAATGAGGTGCTATAGAATTCCCATACCGTTCCATCAGGCCGTCCTTTGAAGGTGCCAAAACAATTCCGTACCATCCGTAGTAGGGCCTTTTCCATTCCTTTACCATCGCGACTAGGTCGCACATAATTTCCTTGCCATCCCTTCTGGGTCGCATACACCTTCCATACTCATCATATGTCCATACAAATTTTAGACCGTCCCTTTCAGACCCCATGCAGATGTCAACCCATGACTACCAGGTGCTATACCAATTCCATGCTTTCCGTGGCAGTCCAAACGTGCAGATATGGCTCCGGCAGTGGTCCAGGCCAAGGCTCCCTAGGGATGGTGGATCGATTACACCATTGCTCCAGAGGCCTGTGAGTGGATCACCTCGGGGGCCGCGCAGGGTCTTCCGCTGGCCCCGCGTACACAAGGGCTGCTCCGTCTCCCTCCCGTCTCGGTGCCAATCGTACGGTGCTTGCTGCGGGGAGAAGAAAACCCCCCGGCATGAAGCTTGTCGAGTGCGTGGCCCCAGAGGGCCCGACCCCTTCCCTCTGGGACAGTCTTTCGTCCCACACCCCGGGCCCTGTGTTGCGCCCCAGGGGCCGAAATCGAGAAACAAATCCCGGGCTGACGACGTTATGCTGGCGGTGATCTGGGCCTGCTGCGGGTGCAGCCAACACCGTTCACCTCCCTTTCGCGTCCTCCCCCCCTGCTCCTCGGATGGGGGCCAGGCGTCCATGGCCGCGTCCAGCAGCCTGTCGACGCCGCGGGGGGTGCGGTCGGGCACAGTGAGCTCGCCCTGCCCGATGACCCCCTGTACGCCCTGCACGCCCACACAGCCAGTGTGGCAGATGAAGTGCGACGCGGCGCACGCGAGGTGCCCCCCTCTCCTTGCGGGAGGGCGGGGCCCCGTCATCCGGGCGCTGCATTTCTTGTCGGTTTCGGGGGCCGGGCGTTTTCGCTCAGCTCCGGGGCCCGGGACGATCACAGATCGACTGGGCTCGAAACATGCCGCAGAGAGAGGGTGTCGAGAGCTCTGGACGGATGAAAGAAGTGAGCGAGCGGGCGCGCGCGCGCACCAGCGTCCAGCCGCGAAGCGACTCGTTGGACTACACGTAAGAGTGACCCTTCGCTAGTAGCGGTACTGTGGCGGCGTTCGTCAAAGATGTGTCCAGGAGGTCTCAGACCCCAGAGGAGTCTTTATCCATTGAGCGCCGCAGCGGTGTCCATGGCCAATCCACGATGAGAGTTCCACTGGCTGTCGGACCGTGGGCTCCTTATGCAGTGGTTCCTTATTCGCTGCTCTCACCGTGGTGGCTCTCCTGGCCCTGGCCCCACTGTGCCGCCTCTCCTTCTCCCTGGGCTTCCTTCGGTCATCTCGCACTCGGCCTTCCCGGAGGCCCGCGCGCCGCCACACCTGGGGCAGAGAGGCAGTCCGTCGGGTTGGGAGGACGGGGTTTGGGAGAAATGATCACATCGTCCGCGGTGTCGCAACTCGTGAATGTGTTTGTGACACAGTCGTGCCCTGTATCTTCCCAGCCTCTCCCTCCCAGCGCGATACTATTTGCCTTTCTCACGGGGCCGCCCTCGGGGCGCCGGCGGGCTCGTTCGTCGCTTGTTCGTTCCTTCACCTCGGCCCTGGCCCCCGCCGCGGGCGAGCGACGCAGCAGGCAGGGCCGTCCTCTCGCCGACCTCGGCGCGCGAGAGCTCCGCGTGTAGGGTCCCGCGCCGGCCCCCTCGTCTCCTGCGCAGCGTGCCTCGCTGGCGGAGGAGGAGGAGGAGGAGGAGGAGGAGGAGGAGGAGGAGGAGGAGGAGGAGGAGGAGGAGGAGGAGGAGGAGGAAGGAGGAGAGAGAGGAGGAGGAGGAGGAGGAGGAGGAGGAGGAGGAGGACGCTGCGCAGGGTCGCTCTCATGCCATCTCCCGCGCGAGGCCTGCCCTCGCTCGCCGCGCTCAGAGGTGCCCCTTCCCGTGCAGCTACGCGCTGCACCAGAGCAGCAAAGGCGAGGACCGGCTCGTGCTGGACTGCCGCGGGCAGAGCGCCCTCTGGGCGGTCTTCGACGGCCCGACCGCCCCCCCCCCGGGGGGCGACGCGCCGCCCGCGCCGCGCGCGCGGGGGCCGCTCGCGGAGCGGGAGCTCCCCGCCCAGACCCCCCTCGCGGAGCCTCCGAGCCTCGGCGTGCGGTGTCGTGTGCAGCAGGCTCGGCCAGGCCGTCCGTGTGCAGAGGGCCCGGTGCCACAGCTTTTGTGCTTCGGATGCAACCCCCGGGAGGTCGAGTTCTGATTTTGCCCTGGTCCGAAATCCAGCTCAATCCGGGTTGAATCCCGCCTAATCCGGCTTAATCCCGCCTACTCCCGTTTAATCTGGCTTAAGCCCACTCCGGCGTAATAGCCTCCCAAATGGGGCTTCATCCTCCATAATTCTCCCGACGAAAACTTCCCAGTGGTTGCCTCCTAGGTTTGCGTGAGAGGGTCGGCTGCCGCCGGAAGTCTGCGGAGCTCTTCGCCCCTGAGTCGAGTTTCAGTGGCCACTGCTGCTGGGTCTCCATCAGAGAAGAAGCCTCCCAGACTCCCGACGTCGTGATTCCATCGCAGCGTGGGCCCCTGGAGGTCTCGACCCCCCAGGGACCAGTCTTTCATCCCGAGTGGTTTTGTGACGGTCCGGGCGCCCGATAAAGGGCCCCCCTGAGGCCGAGAATGGCCAAAAGACTTCCGTCGCGTTCTTTCCACGACTCGAGGGGGGTCGGGGCTGCCTGGTCCCTTCCTGGAGGCCTCTTGCCGTTTCGAGGCGTCGGGGTGGCCAGGTGTTCGGGGCGTTGCGCGGGCCCTGCGCGGGGCCGGTGCGGGGCCCGCGGGCGCCCACAGGGCACGAGCAGCGGGTGCGGCGAGGTCATTGTCACGAGCGGTGTCGGGAGCTCCAGGGCCCCGCCCCCAAGGCGGGGTCAGTTCGAGGGTGGGAATTTTAGCATTCTCTTGGGTTTTTTCTTGTTGTTTCTCAGTTTTTTTTTTTGTTTGTTCTGTCGCCTGTGTTGGGCCTCTTGGGGAGCTCTCGTTGCCATGGATGGATCCGCATCGAACTTCTGGTCAGGACTCACCCTGGAACAGGTCCGGGGGTCGATGGAGTTGGCATCTCTTCACCGGCGGAAGGCGGTGGAGCTAAAGCGGGGCGGCTCCGCTGGCGGAAGCCGGCGGAAGACCCAGAAGCCAGCGGAAGTAAAATATGCCCCCCAAGAGATGTCGACATTTTTGGGTCGAGGGTTTCCAGAGTGATTAGGTTAAAGGCGCCGATGACGATGATGGTGATCACGCCGGCGACGATGGTGGTGTCCACGTGTCGGTGATGAAGGCTTTGGAAGGATTTCGATGTGCGCACGCGGCCGACGGGCGCGACTGGTACGCATGGTGTTGTTCGACAGGGATCGTGCCTCCTCAGCAAGCGCGCAACCGCGAGCGAAGCATCTCGGCATGCGGGCGCGATAGGCCTGCTTGGGCGCATGCGATGGATATGTCGAACAGCCTTTGGGTTTTACTAGGGCTCGCAGTTCCTGTGAATAGTTCCGGCATGCGCGCGACGGCGTGCGTTAGTGGACTTAGTGTTTTTTTACAGTGCAAGGGTCTTTCCTGAAAACTGACGGTTTTTGATGAACGAGTATGCGCGCATAGGTTGATGTGGCAGAAAGGGGGGATTGGGGGGCGATAAGGGTTCCCCCCTGTGACGGTGCGAGCTCATATTTGAAGTGAACGATGGGCACAATCACACGTACATTGTACTATCTCACGGATGGTGGAGGGAGGGGTTGTGGTAGATCTGGAAGTCCTTTTAGGAAGGAACGTCTATGTGGTGTGAGCTATTTGGTGTAAGTTATGTGGTGTAGACTAGGTGGGGCCAACGTGCTGGTTTCGGTGCTGTGGGCAATGTGGTGCAAACCCTGCGGTGCAATCTATGTGGTTCGATCTACGGGATGTTCGCTAGGTCGCGCAACATATGTGGTGCAATCCATGGAGTGCGATCTATGTGGGGTAAGCTATGTGGTGCACCGTGAATGGTGCATCATAAATGGTGCAACGTGGTGCTGTGCACTACGTTGTGCAACTATGTGGTGTGAACTATGTGTTGTGAACTATGTGGTGTAGACTATGTGGTGCAACCTGTGTGGTACGAGCTACGCGGTACACTGTCGCAGAACAATGCGATACAAAGCAGCGTAACGCAAATCAGTGTAAACCGGTGTAGACCGATGCAACGCAAGCTATTTCAATGCCAAGCAATGCCCGAACAATGCAGAGCAACGCAAAGCCATGAAGACCGATGCAAGTCAAAACCGAACCAGTGCGAAGCACTGCAACGCGGGCGGCGACGAGGCGGCGACGGCAGCCACACGGCGGCCAAAGCGGCCCCGAGGCGGCGACGGCGGCCACATGGCGGCCAACATGGGCCCGCCGGCCCAGGCGACGGGCGGCGACGAGGCGGCGACGGCGGCCACACGGCGGCCATAGGGGCCCGCAGGCCCAGTTCCTTAGAAGACAGGTAGGAGCTCCTAAGTGCCAGCGCTTTTTGGGAAACGAGTGCCGTTCTCCTCTCTCCCCCGAAGGTGGCGGGTGAGTCGCCCACCCCCCTTCGTGAACTGCTTTTTGGAGTCGGCGCTCTGCTCCCGTCGTTCAGAACCGCACTCTTGCCCCAGCGCGGGCTTCCTTTCTGGATCCGAATCTTTCCTCATCGTCGTCGCCCCTTTCCTTTCCCCTCCTCCGCCTTCCCCTGGTCCTCATGCTCCTTCCGCTTCTTCTGCTGCAGCCTCTGCTGCAGCTCCTGCTTCTGCTGCTGCTGCTGCTGCTGCTCGTGTTCGTCCAGACGGTTCCTCCTGCTCATCCTCCTGCTCATGCGCCCTCTCCTCCCCCAGTGTTCGCATCCCTCCGGCTACGATTGCGCATGACACGATGGGGTCCTTTTGTGCAAATCCAGGTCCGCTCTGACACGCGTCGGAAGACGGGTGGGATGGGTAGGATGTCAGATATGGCGCTCGCGCACCTTGACTGCTCCTCCTGTCCTTTCCTCCCTCGCCCCGTGCCCGTGATGCCCCGCCCCGCCCTTTCCCGTGATGCCCCGTGCCCGTGCCCGTGATGCCCCGTGTCCTTTCCTCCCTCGCCCCGTGCCCGTG
>CAUYUJ010019723.1:85000-97500 GCA_963575745.1 Prorocentrum cordatum
AAGGGTTGAAAGAGTTAAATGGTAAGGGGTAAGGTAACGGAAAGAGCGAGGTCTAAAGGCTTAAGGGCTTGAGGCTTCAGGGCTTAAGGGTGAATATCTGAAGGGCTACTTGGTTGAAGGATTAAAGAGTTAACTGGTTAATGTGTTAAAGGGTTCAAAGGTTAAGGGTTGACGGACTAAATGATAAAGGGTTTCAGGGCTCACGCGTTCATCATTGCCATCATCATCAGCATCATCACCACCATCATCATCATCATCATCATCATCATCATCATCACCATCACCATCACCATCACCATAATCGTCATCATCATCACCATCATCAGCATCATCGTCGTCGTTGTCGCTACCATCACCATCACCATCATTGTCATCATCATCATCGCCATCACCATCATCATAGTCATCATCACCATCACCACCACCACATTCATTATCAGCATCATCATCATCATCACCATCATCACCGTCATCATCCCACGCATAGGTGTCTCGCAGAACTGCCTCAGACGCCTCTCAGAGATGCCTCTCAGAGTCGCCCAGAATACGCCTCTAAGACGCCTCTCAGATAAGCCACGCATGACGCCTCCAAGAGACGGATCTCAGAGATGCCTGTCAGAGAAGTCCCTCAAGGACGCACGATGGAGACGTTTCTAAGGCGCCTCTCAGAGACGTCTTAGAGGCGCTTCTAAGACACCCGTGCGACGCCTGTAAGACGCCCCCAGGACGCGTGCAAAGCGTGTCTAAGACGCCCGTCCGACGCCTCTAAGGCGCCCGGGCGACGCCGCTAGGGCGCCTCTAAGACGCCCGTGCGACGCCTTCAAGACGCCCGTACGACGCCTCTAAGACGCCCGTACGACGCCTCTAAGACGCGTGTGCGACGCCTCTAAGACGCCCGTACGGCGCCTCCAAGACGCCCGTACGACGCCTCAAGGACGCCCCGTGGGGCTTCTCATAACGGTTGGTTGGGACTCATCCGAACGTGGGTTGGAGTTAGTCCCAATGGGGCTGCAGTTTGTATCAGGGTGGTTGGAATCGGGTCCAGTGGCTTGCACCTTGTCCCATTTCCGGCCGGCGGCTGGGGGGCGCGCCCTGGGCCAGAGCCCCCTCGGAGGCGGGCCGCCCCTCCGAGGCCAGGCGCCGAGAGCAGCGCGTGAAGGACGCACAGACGCGGCGCGCGTCGGGGACGCGCATCGGTGCGGAAGCTGCCCGCGTGAACTCGCACGTGAGCGTCCTCGCCTCCGCTGTGGAGTGCCGCGCTGGCAGCCCGCGTGAGCCACCGCGTCAGGTCGCCATGGCGCCTCGCGTGAGACCCTTTCCCTTCGCCGCTGGGACGTCCGTGCCTGCTTTCTGTTCGGTGTCGGGGAGGGCCGAAGCTCTCAGGTGCGGCCCTGCAGCGGCTTGGCGCGTTGCGTGTTGCGGAGCGGTCTGCGCAGCAGCTCGTTGCGGGTCGGTTTTGCAGGTCGCCGCGGCGGTCGCAGCGGCCACACAGGGGTGGCATGCCGCTTCCGAGGCCCCGTATTTTTTTACCTTGAGATGTACGCGTGGCTCATCATTACCCATACGGCGATAGAGAGTTGTCAGTTTGTGTCCAACATGGGCAACCCTGTTTTTTTGGCTAGGGGTCGGCTATCACGCAATCAACGGTGGCCCAAGGCGAAACCCATGGCGCATTCACTTGCAGAACATTTTAATACTCGGCCTCGGATAGTATAGCTTCGGCAGTCCAGTGCGAAACCCGTGGCGCAGCCACTCGCAGGACGCTTTAAGACTCGTCGGCCGAGCGCGCAACAGATGGAGGATCAGATGGCAAAGTGTGCTACGCAATGGCGGCCGAGGCAGGAAAGCGCACGACGTGGCCGAGGGCCTCGCCTTCTTCGCGTCTCGCCCTCGGCGGAAGCTGGCGGAAGGCGGCGGAAGGCCAGCGGAGGCCGGCGGAAACACAAGTTGCCCTTCCGAGAGGTGTCAGCTTCTTCTTGGATCTGGGGTTTCGGGAGCCCGCCACTTGACGGTCGGTGCGCTGGTAGTGGCTGCTGTCTGCCTGCGCAGTCATTTACAGGCTGCCTGTCCAGGCTTGATCTGCATGATGGCTGGCCGTCGGCGGGCTTTGCAGACGGTCCGCGCAGGCCCCTCCCCCGCCCCGCTAACCACCGTCTGGGATTACGAAGTGGTGGTCAAGACTTTCGGGTGCAGAGTCCCATGTCTCAAACCGCTTCTGCACACCGGCTCAACCGTCAACGCCGCTCCAGACCATTCCCGAGCCACAGTGATTCCTTCACGTGCTCATCGCTAGGTGGCGGTGGGCCCTCGAGAGCGCCGTGACCTCCCGACGTTTATCCACTGCCGCCGCGCCCGCGCCCGCGCGTGCCACTGACGCCGCCGCCTCGCCTCATCTCCACGGCAGCTGCCGCCCCGCAGTCTTGCCTCGGGCTCCTGCTCTTCTGCTTTGGTCCCTTCTGCGCCGATGCTTGCCAGCCTCGCTCTTCTCCTCCCCTTCTTCCTCGCCGTTCCTCCCCCTCCTCCTCCGCTGGGGCCAGATCGGCTGGACCTCCAAGTCTGACCCCCAAGGCACCGGGGGTAAGACCGGGCCTTGCGAGCTAGCTTCCACTACACCAGCATGGAGACCCGAAACAGCAACGCTGCACAGGAAGACACACGGGCGGCAACAGCACGGTAACTTGTTCGCATTCTGACCATCAGGCACGGCACGGCACGGCACGGCAGGGCACGGCACGGCACAACTGCTCCACATACCAGAAACTAGGCACAGTACCGCGCACGAGCACGGCACGGCACAGCACGGCATGGCACGGCATGGCACGGCACTCGGGCGGCCATTTTGTCGCATTTCAGAAACAAGCCACGGCACGGCACGTCACGGAGAGGCACCTTTCTCGAATTCCAGAAAGTAGGCGCGGCACAGCACGGCACGCGGGATGGCACGACACGGCACGCGGGCACGACACGGCCCGGTACGACACGCGGGCGGCAGTTTTCTCACATTCCAGACGCTCGACACGACACGGTGCGGCACGGGACACGAGCGCGACACGGCAGGGCACGGCACGCGAGCGGTTCTTTCTGTCACATTCTGGGGACCCCCCCCCCCGCTAACCTCCCCAAGAACCCCCCCTTCAAGGGGGCGTCTTGAGGGGGGAAACCCGCCACCACCCCCTAGAACCCCTAAAAACCCCCCTCTCGAGGGGGAGCCGTGCCGTGCCCGCGTGCCGTGCCTTGCGGTGCCGCCCCCTGAAGGCGACAAAATTGCCGCCCACACGCCGTGCCCTGCCGTGCCGTACTCGTGTGCCGTGAACCCCCCTTGCAACAGGGCCGCCCGCCCGCCGTGCTTCCGTTCTCAATGCAACACCCAGTACTCAACAGCATCCGCCTCCAACACAATACCCAGTATTCGACGGCCTCCGTATCCAACACAGCCCTCAGTACTCAGCAGCGTCCCGCTGCAAGAGTGAGAATCCTCAGGAGCTCTACTCGCAAAGTCCCGATCCGCCCGCCCGCCGTTCCGGCCCGCCGCCCCCGCCGCCCGCCCGCCGCGCTTTCGCCTGAGCAGCATCCGTCTCCAGCACAAAACCGGGCACTCAACCGCCTCCGTCTCCAACCGAACACCCAGTCTTCAACAGCATCCCGCTGCACGAGAGAGCCCTTAGGAGTTCTATTGAAATCCCGATCCCCCCGCCCGCCGCCCGCCGTCCGCCCGCCCGCCGCCCGCCCGCCCGCCCCCCCCCCCCCGCCGCCCGCCGCCCGCCCGCCGCCCGCCCGCTCGCCCCCCGCCGACCCCCCCCCCGTGTGTCCGCGTTCAACACAGCAGCCAGTACTCAGCACCATCCGTCTCCAGCACAGCACCCAGTACTCACCAGCCTCCATCTCCAACGCAAAACTCAGTATTCCACAGCATCCCGCTGCAATAACTGCATCTTTGCAAGTTCCATGAAAACCCCGATCAGCCGACCCGCCGCCGGCCCGCCGCCCGCCGCCCGCCGGCCGCCGCCCGCCCGCCGCGATTCCGTCTCCAACACAACATCCGGTACTCGACAGCCTCCGTCTCGAACACAACACTCAGCACTCAACAGCCTTCGTCTCCAACAATATTCAGTATTCAACAGCATCCCGTGCAAGAGAGAATCCTTAGGAGGTCTCTTGAAATCCCGATCCGCCCGCCCGCCGCCGGTCCGCCGCGCACCGCTCGTCCGCCATGCCTCCGTGTTCAGCACAACACCCTGTACTCAACAGTCTCCGTCTCCAACACCCTGTTCTCAACAGCCTCCATAGCCAACACATCCCTCAGTACTCAACAGCATCCCGCTGCAAGAGATATCCTTGGAAGCTCTATTTAAATCCCGATCCTCCCGCCTGCCGCCAGCCCGCTGCACGCCGCCCGCCGCCTGCTCGCCGTGCCCTTGTGTTCAACACAATACCCAGTACTCACCAGTCTCCGTCTCCAATGCAGCACCCAGTGCTCAACAGCCTGAGTCCTCAACACAACACTCAGTACTCAACAGCATCCCGCTGCAAGAGTGAACCCTTATAAGCTCGATTCAGATCTCGATCCGCCTGCCCGCCGTCGGCCCGCCGCCCGCCCCTCGCCGCCCGCCCGCCGTGCTTCCGCGCTCAACACGACACCCAGTACTCAGTATCATCCGTCCCCAGCACAACACCCAGTACTCGCAACACAACACCCAGTACTCAACAGCATCCCGCTGCACGGGAGAAATCTGAGGGCTTCTATTACAATTCCGATCCGCCCGCCCGCAGCCCGCCCCCCGCCGTCCGCCCGTCGCCCGCTCAACATGTTTGCTCGTACAACGCAACACCCAGTGCTCACCCGCATCCGTCTCCAACACAACACCCGGTACTCGACAGCATCCCGCTGCGAGTGAGAATCCTTAGGAGTTTCATCCGCCCGCCGCCCGCCGCAGGACGCCCTCCCGCCGTGCTTGCCGTGCTTTCGTGTTCATCACAACACCTGGCACTGAACAGCAGCCGTCTCCAACACAAAACATGGTTTTCAGCAGCTTCCCGCTGCAAGAAATAATCTTCGTAAGGTCTATTAAAACCCCGATCCGCCCGCCCGCCGCCGACCCGACGCCCGCCGCAGGACGCCTGCCAGCCGTGGTTCCGTATTCAACACAACACCCAGTACTCAACAGCATGCGTCTCCAAGGCAACACCTGGTACTCAAAAGCATCCCGCTTCAAGAGAGAAATCGCAGGACTTCGATTCAAATAATGATGCGGCCGCCCGCCCGCCGTGCTTCCGTGTTCAGCACAGCACCCAGTACTCCACAGGTTTCCAGCACAGCACCCACTATCAAAGATCATCAGAAATTCCATATCAAAATCCCGAGCTGCCCGCCCGCCGCCTGCCATCCGCCCGTCCGCCGTGGTTCCGCGGTCGACGCAGCACTCAGTACTCAACATCACTCGTCTGCAACACAACACCCAGTACTCAACAGCCTGCGTCTCCAACACAACATGCAGTCCTTAACAGCATCCCGCAGCAAGAGAGAATCCTTCAAAGTTCTTTCAAAAGGCCCGATGCGCCCGCCCTCCGCCAACCTGCCGTGCTTTCGTTTTTAAACGTAACACCCATTACTGAAAAGCTTCCGTCTCCAACACAACACATGGTACTCCACAGCCTCCGTCTCCAACAACACACCCTGTATCAAACAGCATCCCGCCGCAGTAGAGAATCCTTAGGAGTTCGGCTGACGTCCCGATCCGCCCGCCCGCCGCCCGCCCGCCGGCCGCCGCCCGCCGTTCGCCCTCCGTGCTTCCGTGTTCAACACAACACCCAGTGCTCAACAGCTTCCGTCTCCAACACAGCACTCAGTACTCAACAGCATCTCGCTGCAAGAGAGAATTCGCCGAACTTTTAAATTCTAATGGGCCCGGCCGCTGTCCGCCCGCCGCCCGCCGCCCGCCCGCCGTTTTTCTGTGATCAACATACCACCCAGTACTCAACAGCATGCGTTTCCAACACAACACACGGTACTCAACAGCTGCCGTCTCCAACACGAATTTCAGTATGCAGCAGCATCCCGCTGCGTAGGAAAATCCTAACCCTCCCTAGCCCCCCCAAAACCTTCTTGAGGGGGGTCCTGGGGGAAAGCCCGCCAACCCCCCCTAACCTCCAACAAAAACATCCGTCGAGGGGGGTTCCTTGGGTAACTTCCCCCTAACCCCTTCCAAAAACCCTCTCGCGGGTGGTTGCCAGGGGGGAACCGACCAACCCTTCTGAACCTTTCCAAACATGTACCTTGAGGGGGGGTCCCGACCTCCCTAACCCCTCTAAAGAATTCCCTTGAGGAGGGGCTTCTGGAGGGAAAACTCTCCCCCCTATTTTATTCCCCCGACAACCGCCCTTGAGTGGGGGTTTCCGCGGGGGCCCCCCCACCTGCAAAAATCTCCATTCAGGGGGGGTTTCCGGGGGGACCCGCCCCCTACTCCAAAAACCTTTCTTGAGGGAGAGGTTGGTCTCTGGGGGGACCCCGCCCCCCAAGCTCTTTGAAGGATTCCCCCAAATCTTCCGCTTGAGAGGGGGTTTCGGAAGGGGAAAAACCCACCACACCCTTCCAAACCCGCTTAAAAACTTTCCTTGAGGGGGAGGGCCGGGAGGGAAAACCCACTAACCCCTCCTAACCCCCCTTAAGAACCCGCCTTGAGGGGGGGTTTCCGGGGGACCCTCGCCTCCACTTCCCCCCAAATCATTTTCCTTGAGGGAGAGGTTTCAGGGCCCCCCCCCCCCCGAACCCCTCAACAATTTCTTGGGGGGAGATTCCTGGGGGGGTACCCACCAGCCCCCCCCTAACCCCTCCTAACAACCCCCCTTGAGGGGGGTTTCTGGGGGGAAACCCACCAACCTTTTAGAGCACTCTCAACAACCCGCCTTGAGGGGGGCTCTCGGGGGGAAACCCACCACCCCTCCAAAATCTCCCCTTGAGGGGGGTTCTGGGGGGGAAAGCCCACCAGCCCTCCCTAATCAGCAAAAACCACCCTTTAGGGGGGGGTTTCCAAGGGGGGCTTGGGGGTCAACACCCCCTGAAAGGGTAGGGGGGTTCCAAGGGTTTTTTTGATTATAATTTTGTTTCCTATTCTGGCGCCCCAGGACCCCTCCCCCAAACCTCGCCCCCCCTGTGTCCGCCCCCCCTAACATAAACCACTGTTTTTGTTTATTCTCCGAGGGTGGGTTCTTGTCGCCATCACCATCACCACTACCATCACCGTCGTCATCATCAACAACATCATCATCATCATCATCATCACTATCACCATCATCATCACCACCTGCACCAACATCATCACCATCACCGTCACCATCATCACCATCCTCACCATTATCGTTTTCATCATCATCATCTTCATTATCATCATCATCATCATCATCGTCACCATCATAATCACAATCATCGTCACCATCACCATCACCATCACCATCATCATCGTCACCACCACCACCATCATCATCAACATCATCATCATCACCATCATCACCATCATCATCACCACCATACCTATCGTCAGCACCATCAACATCACTATCATCATCAGCATCATGATCAGCATCATCACCATCATCATCATCATCGTCATTATCATACTTATCATCATCATCATCACCGTCATCATCATCATCATCATCGTCATCATTATCATCACCATCATCATTATCCTCCTCCTCCTCCTCATCATCATCATCATCGTTATCATCATCATTATCATCATCTTTCTCATCATCATCATCATCATCATCATCGCCGTCATCATCATCAGCATCAGCATCAGCATCAGCATCAGCATCATCATTATCATCATCATCATCATCATCATCATCATCATCATCATCATTATCATCATCATCATCATCATCATCATCATCATCATCATGGCCATGATCATCACACTCCTCTACAAAAGAGCGCCCCCCCCCCCGCAGCGCGAGTTCCCGGAGCTCGTATGGTCGAGCGCGTGTTGGCCCGAGAACCCCAGGGAGGCGCTCCGCGACGCGCTCCTCAGGTGCAACGAACGCGCTCGGCAGGACCCGCGCGCGCTCCCTAATGGGCGAGGGTGCCAGGCCGAGGAGGAGGAGGAGGAGGAGGAGGAGGAGGAGGAGGAGGAGGAGGAGGAGGAGGAGGAGGAGGATGAGGAGGGTAGGAGGAGGAGGAGGAAGATGAGGAGGAGGAGGAGGAGGTGGAGGAGGGGGAGGAGGGGGAGGAGGGGGAGAAGGAGGAGGATGAGGAGGAGGAGGAGGACGAGGAGGAGGAGAAGTAGGAGGATGATGGCGGGTGCCAGGGGAATACTGGGGGGAGGAGTTCGGGTGTGAGGGAGGCGATGCCTGTCACCCAGGAGTGCGCAGCACCCTACTACAACCCTCGACACAAGTAAATTCAAAAATGCGTCACGTATCTTACGGTAGATTCGCGTCGCGTCGATGCGGCAGCGACCCCAGCGCGGGCGTTCAAGGTTGGGAAACGCCAGCGGTCCGGAGTCGGACGATGTGCAAAATCTGGATTCTCGAAGAGCGGTTACCGTCCACAGTTGAAGGATCCACGCGGTGCCAGTGGCCAGCGCGCAAGTCGCCAGACAAAGAATGTACGGTACTTGCGCATGTGATTGCCTGGGATTGGATGTCAATGAGTGCGAAGTATTTGTTGGCGCCCCCCCTCCAGTATCGGTCAGCATGGAACTGCCGAGTCGCACCCCCCCAGAGCATGCGTCGGCGTTCTTCGACATTGGAGGGGCCGACATTGGAGGGGGCTCAAGGCGTTTTTGAGTTTATTCTGTCGACGGTTGTAGTATCACCGACGACGACGAGCAATGAGCGTCGAGCGACGACCAACGATTGAGGACGGAATACGGACGACGGACGACGGACGACGGACGACCGACGGCGGATGACCGACGACGGACGACGGACGACTGACGACGGCGAGGACGACGAGGACGACGACAACGATGACAACGACGACGACGACGACGAGGACGACGACGACGACGGCGGCGACGACGACGACCACGACGACGACGGACGACGACGGCGATCGATCGACGACAGACGACCCACGACAGACGACCCACGACCGACGATCGGCAACGACCGACGACCCACGACCGACGACCGACGACGACCGACGACGACCGACGACGACGGCGACGACGAGGACGGACGAAGACGGCGACGACGACGACGAAGACGACGGACAACGACAACGACCGACGACGACGACGACGGACGCCGACGATCGACAGATGACGACGACTGACAACGACGATGGACGACGACCGACGACGACGACGACGACGATGACGGAGACGCACGACGACGGCGACGATGACGACGACCGACGGACGACGGATGACGGACGACAAAACGACGGACGAATGACGACGATGACGACGACGACGGACGCCGACGATCGACCGACGACGACGACGGGCGACGGACGACTGACGACGACGGTCGACGGACGACGGACGACGGACGACGACGACGGCCACATCGGCGGCGACGACGACGACGACGACGGACGACCGACGACGCACGACCGACGACAGACGACCGACGACAGACGACCTACAACGGCGACGACCGACGACGGCAGACGACCCACGACAGACCACCGACGAAAACCCACGACGACGACGGATGACGGACGACGACCGACGACGACGACGACGACGACGGCGGCGGACGACGACGACGATGATGACGACGACGACGACGACGGACGATGACGACGACGACGGACGACCGACGACGACGACGACGGTCGACGGACGACGACGATCGACTGACGACGATGTCGCGCGACGGGTAGTTGACGACGAGGACGGCGACCGACGACCGATGACGACGACGACGGCGACGACGACGACGACGACGACAGACGACCCACGATAGACCACCGACGACGACCGACGACGACCGACGACGTCGACGACGACGGACGACGAGGGCGACGACGGACGACCAACGACGACGACGACGACGGACGCCGACTGTCGACTGACACCGACGACGACGACGGGCGACGGACGACGAAGGCGACGACGGACGACTGACCACCGACGACGGACGGCGACGACGACGACGGCGATGACCGGCGACGACGACGACGGACTATTGACGGCGGGCGGTTGATGACAGACGATCGACAACAGACGACCCACGCTTGACGACCGATGACGACCGTCGACGACCGACGAGACCGACGACGACCGACGATGACGACGACGACGACGATGGACGACGACGGCGACCATGACGCCGATGACGACGACGACGACGACGACGGACGACGAGGACAATGACGACGGACGACCGACGACGACGACGGACGCCGACGCTCGACCGACGACGACGGCGACGGGCGACGGACGACTGACCACGACGACGGACGACTAAGGATGGACCATTGACGAGGACGACGACGGCGGTGATTATGACGACGACGGCGGTGATGACGAAGGACGACTACCGACCGACGGACGTCGCACGACCGACGACCGACGATGACACACCACCCATGGCCGACGTCCGACTACGACCGACGACGGTCGACGACGACCGACGACGACCGACGACGACGACGAGGACGACGACGGCGACGACGACGACGACGGATGAAGACGGACGACGACGAGGATCACGACGACGGCGGCGGCGACGACGACGACGACGACGACGGACGACCGACGGCGGCCGACGCTCGACACACGACCGACCACCCACGACCCACGACCGACGACCGACGACGACCGACGGACGACCGACGGACGACCGACGACGACCGACGACGACGAGGACAACGGCGACGGCGACGACGACGACGATGACGGACAGCGGACGACGACGGCGGCGACGACGACGACAGACGACCGACGACGACGACGACCGACGACCGACGACGACGACGACGGACGCCGACGACGGACGACGACGACGACGGGCGACGGACGACTGACGACGACGACGGACGACGCACGACGGACCACGGAACACGACGACGACAACCGTGGGTGCGGCGACGACTACGACGACGACGGACGACCGACAGTGGATGACCGACGACGACGACCGATGACAGACGACCCACGACCGACGACAGACGACGACAGACGATGACAGACGACCCACGACAACAGACCGACGACGAACGACGACGACCGACGAAGGCGACGATGACGACAACGGACGACGACGGCGACCATTACGACGACGACAACGACGGACGACGACGACGACGACGGACGACCGACGACGACGACGACGATGCAAACAACGGACGGCGACGATCGACGGACGATCTTGACGACAACGGGCGACTGATGTCCGACGACCGCCGAGGACGACGGACGACGGACGCACGACGATGACGACGACCACCACGGACGTCGATGACCGATTGACGACGTTGACGACATGACGACGACGGAAGACAAATGGTGGACGACCGACGACGGACGACGACCGTTGACCGACGATGACCAACGACCCACGACTGACGAACAACGACGACCGACGGCGACCGACGACGACCGACGACGACCGACGATGACCCAAGACGACGACGACGACGATGGATGACGGTGACGACGATGACGATGACGACGACGACGGACGCCGACAACGATGGACGACGGCCGACGACCACGTCGACGGACGACGACGGCGACGACGACGACACGACGACGACGGACGACCGACGACGACGACGAGGACGGACGCAGATGACCGACCGACGACGTTGACGACGGGTTACGGTCAACTGACGACGGCGACGGACGACTGATGACGGACGACGGCGACGACATCGACGGCGGTGGCGACGACGACCTCGACGATGACGACAGACGACCGACGCCGGACGACCGACGACAGACGACGGACGACAGACGACCCACGATCGACGAGAGAGGACGACAGATGACCCACGACCGACGAACGACGATGACGACGGCGACCGACGACGACCGACGACGACCGACAACGACGACGACGACGACGTTGATGACGACGACGGACGACGACGACGACGACGGACCACCGACGACAACGACGACGACGGACGCCGATGTTCGACCGACGACGACAACGACGACGACGCGCGACGGACGGTCGGCGGACGACCGACGACAGACGACCGACGACAGACGACCCACGACCGACGACAGACGACGGCAGACGACCCACGACCGACGACAAACGACGATCGACAACGACCGACGACGACCGACGACAACGACGACGACGACGACGGACGAAGACGACGGCGACGATGACGACGACGACGACGAGGACGACGACGACGGGCGACGACGACGACGGACGACGAACGATGACGACGACGACGGGCGCAGACGATCGACCGACGACGACGACGACGACGGGCGACGGACGTCTGAGGACGATAACGGACGACGGACGATCGGACGACGACCGACGGACATTCGCGACGGACGGAGCGCGTCGATCTCTGGCTTTCA
>CAUYUJ010019723.1:102500-105000 GCA_963575745.1 Prorocentrum cordatum
CGCCGGCCAGCTGGAGATGCAGGGGGCCAAGCTCGCAGAGATCGAGCAAGAGGCGAAGAAGAGCGAGAAGGCCCACCAGGGAGTCGCGGGCCTCCGGAGGGGGGCCGCCCAGCCCAAGGTGGCCCGACAGACGAGCGCGGCGACGGGGGGGCGGGGCGAGCGGCGAGGGCCCTAGGGTGCAGTCCGCCAGCCCGAGCGGATTCCGTGCCAACTGGGGCCGCAGCCCCTCGCCCTCCGCCGACGACGGAGGAGCCGCCGCGCGCGAGCGCGATGGCGGCGAAGGCCAGGGGGCACAAGCGCAAGAAGCGAACGCCGGCACCAATGGCGAAGGCCTTCGCGAAGCCGATGGCTTAGGAGCCCCGTCGGGCGGGCCCGCCAGGGAAGGGCGAGGGCGCGTCGAGATCGGCGGCGTCGCCCCCTGCGCCGCCCCCGCCGCCTCGGGCCCAGCCCGAGGCAGGGCTGCTCGCGCCGAGGAGTCGGGCTCGGGGCTCAGCAGGCGTGGCGTCGTGCGACAGATCGGGCGCGCCGAAGCGCGGCGCGCAGCGGCGGCGACCTCCCCGGTGCCCGCGACGCGCGCGGCAGCTCCCGCCGTCATGGAGGTCAAGTTCGAGCCTTGCAAGAGGATGCAGGGCGGGGCCCTGTGGAGCCTCCGCAACTTGGATGTAAACGTCGCCGAGATGGGCCTCCAGGTGCTGCGACTGCTGCTGCGCGCGGACGCGCGGATGGGCAGGCGGGCGGGGCGGGCGTCCAACGCAGCGCGCAATGCGGCTGAGAATGCCTCGAGGAGGCGGGGCGTCCTGCCCCTGCCGCTGCCGAGCGCGGGTGAGCGCGTCGAGGCCCTGTCCCAGCGCTTGGGCGATCCCACGGGCGCGATGAATTCTCGCGGCGACGAGAGGCGCACCTTCCGTTGGAGGGTCGGGGTCGGGGCTTGGGCGTGCTTGCGCAGGCTGCTCACGATCGACCTGCGCGGGGGTCGCGTCTTCATCTCCGGCGCGTGCCTCTCCGACGCCCCGCGGTGCACGGCGGCGCAGCGGGGGGCGGTGCGGCGCGTGTGGGGTGGGGTGTGGTGGTGGTGGTGGGGGGGGGGCGGGTACCTTTGTTCTCCCGAGGGGAGTGAGACCGAGTTGCAGCGGATCGCCTGGAGTGAGGTTGCCACGTCTCCAGTGTTCGGGTATGATGAGGGGGTCGTCACCGAGCCCGAGAAGCTGACGCGGGCCAGATCGAGCCTGGGCTACCGCCAGCGGATCGGCGTGGCAACTTGGAGGTGGCCAACTTCTGCAGCGAGGCTGTGCGCCATGCCCTCGGGCGCGAAGAATTTTTCATCTTGCCACTCGAGGAGTGGCCGAACGTGGGGCTAGCCGCGGTGCGCTGCGACGATGACGAGTGGGACTGCGTCGCTGGGCAGTTGTTTGACCGTGGGGTCCTGGCGGCGGTCGACGAAGCACGCGTCCTGTGATTCACGAGGGGCGGCTGGGCAACGGGGCCTCTAGCTTGGCGAATAGCGGCGACGCGCCAGAGGGTCGCCGCCATCGGCGGCGCCTGGCAGCCAACCTCGCGCCAGCGAGCGCAGGGCGGACCCTCGTCGCGCGAAGTATCGACAAGCTCGCCCTCCCAGGAGAGTGCGCGTTGGCCGTGCTGATAGACGGCGATGTCGTTCTCTTCTTGGGGGATGACTTCTCGGTGTGCTTTCGCTTGTGCGTCTTGTCACCTCGGTGGTTGCGCAGGTTTACGTTCCCGAAGCCGCGGGCGAAGTGGGTTAGCGCCGCGTAGTGCCGTGAGATGTACGTCTGCGTGAGGGTCATCCTGATGGGGTGGTTGTCAGCGGATGGAGTGGTGCAGCATATTCGCAGGCAGATCGCGTTGGACGGGTTGCCGGCTCAGCCTTTCCCCGTCCGTGAGGACCCCGCTCAGAGGTGGTGCTGGAGAATGTGCGTGGGCGACTCTGACGAGACGGAGTTCGCGAAGGTCTCCGAGTGGGGGAGCCAGCGGGGGGTGCTGGAGGCTATGTCGGTGCCCGTCTCGATCCAGAAGGGGGTCGCCCGTTCCTCCCGCGCGCAGCGCAAAGGCGTGGGCGTGGGCGTGGGCGGGCTCGCGGGGCGGGCCGCGCCGCCCATCGAGAGGATCCTGGAGCATGGTGCGCTCGCGGCCTAGATGCTGGATCATCAAGATTCCAGCATCGTCGAGATGCAGGCCCCGTGGTGGGCGCTGGGTGTCCAACTTAATGCTGAGGCGTCAAGCTTTGTGTTGCCTCGACCAGGCGTGGCGTGGGATCGGCATGATGGTTTTCCCTTCAAGTCGAGCGGCACTCGGGGACCGATTGACAGATGAGCTAGTCATGTGCATGATGAGCGTGCCGATGTTGGTCGCTGACATGGGCCGACCGCTCGACTGTCGCCCGATTGCGACCGATGCCTCAGAGCAAGGCGCTGGGGTCTCAGTGGGAATCAGTCTCGCCGCTGAGGGAGTGACTGCGGCGCAACATCATGCCTCGGCCCCAGTC
>CAUYUJ010019723.1:110000-112500 GCA_963575745.1 Prorocentrum cordatum
TGTTTTTGTTTGGTTGTTTGTTTGTTTGTTTGGTTGTTTTTTTTGTTTTTGTTTTTGTTTGTTTGTTTGTTTGTTTGTTTGTTCGTTTGTTTGTGTGTTCTTTTTTCTCATTCGGAAGGGGGGTGCCCCCTCGACCCGGTTCCGTTCCGGGGGGGGCTCGGGGGCGTGGGGCCGCGGCGGCTGGGGCGAGGGGCAGGCCCGGGGCTTCCGCCTTTTCTCGGCCGTGGCCGGAGCCGTCGCCGGGCCTCGGGGTAGTCACAAGAAGACTCGGGGAAATGGTCGGGGCTTCCAGGGGCCCCGTATTGGAACAATCAGGGCGTCGCATGTCTGGGTTGGCCGCGTGGAGCTCATCGACGCCCGCCGCGTCGCGGCGGCGGGGCCTGATCAGAGGCGCCCTGGCACGCTATTCCTTGCGTGCAAGGGCACGCGCAGACGCGGCGGGGGATCTTCAACCGAATCGCCCAGGAAGCCGCGGAGCTCCCCCTGCGGGGCTTTCCATGCTGGACGCCGAGCGGGTCCATGCTGGTCGACCTGGAGGTCCTGATGACTCGCATGGTGAGGATCTGGGCCGACGACTTGCAGGACAAGTACCTATAGCCTTCGACTGCAGCGTCGAGATGACGCGAGCCCGCGGCGTTGCGCTTCCGTGGCCGCCAGGAGCCTGCGAGGGCTTGGCCGCTCTGAAAACGCACGGAGGCCCGGTGCCGGTGCGAAGGCGGCCCCCTGCCCGAAAAGGCGCTGCCTCGCCGTGGCGACCTCGTTGGGCGGGCTCGACGTCGCGAGCTGGGCCCGCGAAGCCCGCGTGACGTTGCAGGCCCAGGCGGGGGGGGGGTTCTCCCTGGCGAGCCCCTGGCTGCAGCGGCGCCTGCAGGCCGCCGGCGGGCTCGGGCGGGGCGCCGTCTTGGACGAGCACCTTGGCATTGCGGTGGGCCCGCCCGGCCGGGCTCGAAGCCGTCGGGCCCGTCGCCTCTCTTTCGAGGCTGCCGGGGGGGGTTGTGAACCGAGTGGCTTTCGCCCCGGCGAAGGCAGGGCAGTGGCGGGCGCCAGGGGGGCCACCGTGGTTGGTGCGGAGGTGCTGGGCCTGGACAGGCTCCAGGGAGCCTCGCCGAGCCGGCGCCTGTCGAGTGCGCGCGCGGGCTTAATGCTCGCATTGTGCGGGGCGACCACCTGGCTCAGCTTGCTGGAATTCTTCGGCGCTGCCGTCTTCGCCGCGTTCCCCCGACGGCCGTTGTTCTCGGTCCTTTTCCGTGTGCATCGGGGGCGCGGCGCGGGGAGGGGAACGAATCCTCTGCAGGTAATTGCGTCCAGCCAGGCCGCCCGGAACGAGTGCGCCATGTTCGCAGTGCTCACGCCATGTTCGCGGTGCTCACCCCTCTCCTGGCCGCGGACTTCGCGGCGTCCTGGGGCCCTAACCATTCGGCGTCCCCCGCCTCCCGCGCGTCGATGGCGGCGGTGACGGCCCCGACCCCCCCTTGCGTGGCGCGATCCCTCTGGCGCCGCCGGGAGCGGCGGGGCTCCCGCGCGTGGCTGCGCGGGTGGGCGCTGGCTGGCCTGAAAAACCCCGCAGACGCCTCCGCCCTCCAGGACCTGGAGGAGGCGCTGTGCGCGGGCGCGGCAGCCAGCGTGGCCTCGCGGGACAGGCCGCATGTCGATTCGTTCGAGAATGCTGCGGAGCGGAGGCCCAACTGATGGGGGATTTGGCTAGCTGGGGCCTCCGCGCGCGGCCTCGTCTGGACGTCCAGACTTTCGATCGCTGGGGCCTGGCGCGAAGCTGGGTCGTGGAGTGGGTCCTCTGGCTCATTTGTAGCCGGCGCTGCTGGTGCACTATTTCCAAGGTGCTGTTGACGACGTTCTCGATTGCTGGGCGCCTAGCCTTGCGCTCCCGGGCCCAACCCAGGGGCTTCCGCTGCTGGGTCCAGTCAGCGGAGGTGGAGAACGAGCTGATGAAGTCGGGCCTGGCCATTCTCGCAGCGGCTTCGGCGTGGGGACCCACGCGCGCCGATCCTCGGCGCGTCGTCATGTGCATGCAGAGCCCCCCAGAGGTCGCCGAGCTGGACTTGTCCATGTGCCAGTTCGGGAAGTTGCGAGCGTGCTGGTGGTGCGCCGGCAGTTCCTGCGGTCTATGGCGCGTCGCTGCCGCGGTTGTTGCTCGCCCGTGACCCCCGCGCGCCTGGTGGCCCCGCCAGGGTGCCTGGTGGCCCCAGAAGTGCTCCTGGCGGCGCCAGGTCGAATCGGCGCCAAAATTTCCTCTGGCGCGAATCGCGGGCTCGGCGGCACAGCCAGGCTCCGCGCCGCCCCTGGCGGCCACCGCGGACTCGGCAGCGCCGCTGGCGTGGCCGGTGGCCCCAGCGAGGTTCTTGACGGCCCCGGTGGCGCTCCTGGCGGTCTTGGAGGGGGGCTCGACGTCAAGATTTCCAGTGGCGATTATCGCTTGCCTGGCGGCGCTCGGCCCCCCGTGGGACGCGGGCGCGGCCCGCCTCGGCGCCGCGGGCGGCATTGC
>CAUYUJ010019723.1:117500-125000 GCA_963575745.1 Prorocentrum cordatum
TCTCGGCGCTGCCTCTCTGGCGAACCCAGGAGGTCGGAGGGAACGATGGCCAGCAGGTGTTCTCGCCTTGGGATGGGTTTGGCATCGTTGAGGAGTGTGATTATCGAGCGGGCTTCGCCTTCCGCTTCTGGCTCCCTGTTCGATGTGGCTCCTGGCTTGAACGCAGTCGGTTTGGGAACTCTTGTGGGCCTTCTTGGGATCGACCTGGGGCTGTTTTGGAATCTTGTTGGGCCATCTTGGAGCCTCCTGGGAGAGTCTTAGGGCCTTTGGGTGCCTCCTTGGGGCCGTGCCGAGCGATCTTGGGGCTTCTAGGTCCGTCTTGAGGTCTCTTGGGTTTCTTTGACTTTGAAAGGGCATCCTGGGTGCTACCTTGTGGCCATCTGGGCGATTTCGCGATCATTTTTGACCCTCTTGGGACCGTCGTGGGCGCTCTTGGGATCTTCTTTGGCCCCTTCGGGAGCACAACGGGCGGCAGGTTAAGCAAAAGGCGTCACTTTTACTTTAAACTGAGTTCTGACATCGGAGGGCAATCTTGGAAGCTACTCTGGATGCCACCCTGGAGGCCCTGGACGGCGCGCAGAGGCCCATGGGGGGCCTCTGGGTGGCCGAGGAGTCCCGAGAGGCATTTGGACACACACTGGGAGACCCTGGAGCTGGCCAAGGAGGCCTCGGGAGCCCCCGCGGGGCTTTGGGCGGCCCTTTTTGCACTCGGAGGCTCCTCCTCCTCCTCCTCCTCCTCCTCCTCCTCCTCCTCCTCCTCCTCCTCCTCCTCGGGGTCGCGCGTTCGGCCACGACTGCAGCCTTTTGTCCTAGAACCTGGGTGCAGGAGCGTCTAGAAAGTTTCCCTCCTTTGCAGGAGGCGTCTGCGTGCGTACGCGAGGACTCCAGGCTGACCGCTTGCAGGCAGCCCTCACAATCTTGGTGGTTCGGGGGGCCTGGGGGATCTCATGTTGGATGACGTCCATCAACAATGGGGCGGTGTGAATTAGTATTGGCCTTCTTGAGCTCGGAACACAGTCTCTTGGGACTCTCTTGGGACACTCTTGCGGCGATCTTGGGGGCCTCGGGGGCCATCTTAGCGGTTTCAGGGGCCCCGCTTTGAGCTTTCTTCGGCAATCTTGGAGCCATCTTGAGGCTTCGTAGGCCCATAGCAAATAGGCAGTAAGACCAACATCAATGAAAAACCATATTGAAGGAGGTTGGCCTTTTTGAGGTACACTTGGGTGGCTCCATGGCCACTTTGAGTGAGACGTTTTTTTGTGGTCTTGGGGCGTGTTTGAGGGATGGCAGAGGCTATCTTATGTTGTCTTGGAGGCATCTTGGCGGCCCACTGGGACCCATCTTGGAGCCATCTGGGGTCATCTTGGACGCTCCAACGCCTTGCGAAATCTGGGCTCAGACCCCAGGGCAGGGGAGTAGTGGGAGTGGTGAACCCCTCCCCGAAGGGGGAGACGGGGAGTGGAACAACTTATTCGATAAACGAAAAATCATGAGGCACATCAAAGAAGAACTCGGCCTGTCAGCAGGTGCCTTACGGAAATTTCTGACCCCCCGATGGCGCCAGGGACCCATCAAAGATAGACGAATAATGTGTACCAGAAATTCTGACAGCAAGACTTTCTCGTGCATGTGTTAATTCTAACTCTGCCCATATGGGCCGATGGGATACGAATGTTTTGGACTGCGCGAGCATGCCCCGTCTCCGCAGCCCGGTGGCCCCGCACTGGGGGTGGGCAGATTGGGGTGCCATCTCAGAGTTTGACTGCTGCCAGGCGTGCCAGCCCACGGGCCTGCACGCGGCGCCGGAGGCGCTGCCAGGGGGACCTCAGCGCCCATCTGAGAAATCCGCGCGGAGCTCGGCCAGTTCGTGTTTATGCAGTTTTTTCTTCCTCCATGCCTGTCCACAAGTCAGACGTCGATTATTGTTGCATGGTGTATGGCATCGTTGGTTGCCCTCGTGACTTTGTCCAGTGCGGGCTGCATGCCCCTGCGCTCTGCGGCCGCCCACTCGTCGCACGCCAAGTCCTTCCCCCCCGTGCTGTATCCGCATGTGTCCAGAAGGGTGAGTGCGGCGAGGCTGATGGCTTCACCTGCGACCCAGACGTGATAGAGGTGCTGAAGCTTGGGCACGGAAGGGCCCAGAGGAGCAAGCATGGGTGTCGGGCAATCGGCACGACGAACGCGTGCTTGGAGCGCATGCCATGTTCGCGCTTGCCTATCTGCTCACATGATTTCTGTAATATTTCATATGCACCGCGCGAGCCCATTTGTGCACGTGTGCGGGAGGTTTCGTTTAGTAAGTCCTCCTCCTCGCATGTTTCGGTAGACATGCGAACGTCACGTTTGGGTCGAAGCACATGTACGGGCGACATTCAGGTAGTGGGCATGTGACATGGTGTTTTTTATGTGTGGCCGTCGATGCCTTCGTGTCCGCGCATCGCCCAAACAGGCGACAGCCGCACTCCATCACAACCCGTCGGACTCCGAATGGCAGACGGGCTTCGCCCGCAGAACTGTGCCGTTGCCCCCTCGCGAAAAGGCGACTGCCTCGTGGACTGTCGGACTCGAAGAAGCACTCCGACCATTCGATCTGAAGTTGCGTAACCTGGCCTGCTGGTGCACGGATGCCGTAACCCCAAGTCCGCTCGGAGCTGGACTCCGTGAAGGCGCGCTTCTTCGGTCTTCGATGCTTCCCCTGGACTGCGCTGTGTTAAGGCGTCTCTGGGCGGACGGCGCTCGAGAAAACGCAGCCGCAGATATTTCAAGCCGATGTTCTCCACGTGTACCATGCCTCAAGCAGGACGCTCACACAGCTAATCATGATCCCCAGCAATTTGCTTTCAGAAAAAGAGCAGCGCCTTTGCAGTGTCTCTTCAGCATGCGCCCATGGTGAAGCCAACCACGTAGCCTCACCAGCTGACTTCTTGTGTGAGGACGTTCTTATTATGTGAAATACATGTGTACACTCGTTCGTACACGCGTGCGTTCTTTACGTGTACGCATGGCTCCTGGCCTCAAACATTTGCTTCAGCAGGGCAGTTGATGATATGCATGACGGATCGTGAAACCGAGGAGGCAGCGATGCTGCAAAGAACTGTTTTGTCATCAGAGTGCGTTCAGCAGTCTATAAAGTGGCATGGCTGAATGTCGAGATCGATGGGGAACCGAACAGGGGGGGTCTGATAGCACGCATCATGGTGCGACAGCAAATCGGTGAAAGAGAGGCTTTATTGATGGTATGAGCGCTGGGGCGGCCCTCGCATTCGTTGGACTTCTACTTGTATGTGCGCGGCTTGGAACGGGCTTTGGAGGTGCCACGTCGCGAGGTGGAGTTTGTTGTGCTTGCCTCTGACGGCTTGTGGGATGTGCTGTCGGAGAAGCACTGCTGCCAGATGGTGCGCTCGAGTCAGTCTGCCAGGAATAGCCAGGGGATGAGGGTGTCTTTTTCTCCTTCTCCAACTTCCTTCCTCGTCCACCCTTTTCCTCCTCCCCCCAACGAAGGCCCAGGGGCACGGGACCCCCAGGCTTTGGGTTTATGGTCCCGGGTCCCTAGCCACGAAAAACCCCACTTCGACACAGCCGCTCTCGTCCCTCCTCCCTCCTCGTCCTCTTTCCTCGTCCTCGTCGTCGTCGTCCTCCTCCTCCTCCTTCTTCTCCTCCATCCCTCTCTATTCCTCCTCTCTCCTTCTGCTCTTTTTCCTCGTCCCTCCTCCTGCTCTTCTTCCTGCTCCTCCTTCCCCACCCTGCTCTTACGACTTGCGCCATAGGATCGCCTGCCCCGTGATTTCTTTTGCTCCCGTCCCTCCCCCTCCCGCTTCTGGCCGCCGCGTTCTGCGGAGGCGACGATCTCTCCCGAATTCGTTTGAGCTCCTCTTTCTGCCGCTCTGTATATCGATACGGTCTTCACTGTTCATCACGGCCTCACGCGTTCCGCACCCACTCGTCCTAACGTAGTGTCGGTCAGGAGTGCGCGATTGCACCAGGAAGCTCGTCGGTGCGATGCGCTCGCACCGCTGGTGGGCACGCCTCCTGTGCTGCCCCCAGAGCGGTGCCGATGCCCTGGTCCGTGCGCGCCGGGACCTCGGTGGGACCTTCGCGCTCTGCCGTGCTCGGGCGTCTTTTGCTGTGAGGGGGCAGGATCCGTCCGCCGTACCGCATGGACGGAGATGCGGCCGTTTGCAGTGTCCTGCGTCCCCCACCGCTCGTCCTAAGATAGTGTCGGCCATGAGTGGGGGGCGCACAGCCGCAGGCTGATTGCGTCGCACAAATCGCGGGTCGGCCCGACGGGGTTGCGGCGCCGCGGCGCGCGCGACGCTGCGGCACGACCGCGGGGCGATACGTGCGGTTCACTGCGATGTTTGTGGGCGCGCGCGCGGGCGTTCGCGATATCCTGCGTCCCCCACCGCTCGTCCTGACATCATGTCGGCCTTGAGTGTGCGATCGCACCACCACGCTCGCCGGTGCGATGGCGCTTGCTCTGCCGGTGTGCACGCCTCGTGTGCACGCCTCAAAGGTGGGTGTTTGTGCCCTGGTCCGTGTGCGCCCGGACAGCCCTCTCGAGGGGCAGCGGATTTCTCTTATCTCAAGGGCTGGTCTCCTCGGACCGTCCGTCCTCTCTCCTCCCACGCTCGTCCGCACCCCATTCGTCGTCGTCGTCCTCCCTCCTCCCTCCTTTCTCCTCCCTCCCTCCTTCTCCCTCTCCCCCCTCCCACCGAGGCAGCAGCAGCACCAACGCAGCAGCCGCACCGACGAAGCAGCTGCGCCATCGCAGCCAGCAGCACCAATACTCCGAATTCGACATCTTGAGCTGGCAAGTTCTGCTTTCTTGCGCCTGACCGCGTCGGCATTGGAACATGTTTCGGAATAGGTGCCTGCATTTCCGCCCTGGACCTGGCACTACCGTCGGTGGCTACATCAGCGTATCCAGCCGCACCAGTACCACCCGCACGATCGGACCTGGCATCACTGGCAGCAGCATCCCCGGTACACCCAGCAGCAACACCACTTTCAGTACGACGGGACGTGTCAGTTCCGTCGGCAGCGACAGCAATGCATCTTGCAGCATCCCGGGTCTCGACGGGGCCTTGCAGTACCGTCAGCAGCTGCATCAGCGCTTCCATCAGCACCAGTAGCAACAGCACGACGGGGCCTGGCAGCACCGGCAGAAGCAACCCTGGCGCATCCAGCAGCGCCAGCAGTTCCAGAACGACTTGGCGTGTACATTGCCATCGGCAGTCGCACCAGCGTGCCCAGCAGCATCAAGATTTCCAGCTCGAGAGGACCTGGAAGTACCGTCAGCGGCTTCATCAGCTCAGCCAGCAGCGTCGCTGCCTCCAGGCCGACGCTGTAAATGATGGGGCCGACGCGGGCTCCCTCCTCCGTCTCCGCCCTTCTCCTCCTTCTCTCCTCGTCCCTTTTTGTTTTCTGCTGCATTTGAGGACCTTGATAGGGTCTTTCTTGGCATGTCAGTTTGGCCTCCCCTCGGAGCGCGGTCCGTCGACCCCGGGCCTCACTGCCGCGGCCTTGGCTTTCTGCCGCCCCAGGGGTGTCTGGCAACAGTGGGCACTGCGGTGCCTCCCGTCGCACACCATCCGCCAAGCCAGTACGTACCTGTTTGCACAGGCCGCTGCCTGCATGACTTTTCACATCGTCTGCGCATGGAACCTGCTGGCTGTGAGTGTTTTTTTTTCCCTCCGCCGTTCTCTCTCTCTCTCTCGCTCTCTCTCTCTCTCTCTCTCTTCCTCTCGTTTCCCGGTTGTGGCGTTCTAGGAATTGGCGCATATTCCTACCAATGGTCACGTACAGTGCTGCGGTTCCTCGATTTCTGTTGTGTGGTGCCCCGTTATAAGAATGATCCGTCGGATCATCAGGGGATGCACCCGCAACGGTTTACTTTAAATCATTTACACTGGCAGCGTTTTTTTACGCTGTTGTCCCTCCTGCTGCTCCTCCCCTTCCCCGTCTTTCCCTCCGCTTTCCCATGCTATAGTGTGCTTGAATTATGGCAGTGGCCGTTCGGGCCATGCGGTAGGGGCTGCGACACAATGTTGGCAACTGTGCCCCGATAAGTTTTGTGGGCAAATTCGTATCAACCGCCATCTGCTTTGGCAATTTTTTGCCTTCGTTGCATTGCGGTCGGCCTCGCTCGCGCCGTGCGTTCGGGATAGCCGCCTGGAGAGGCAGCAGATCCCTCCTCCGCTGCCCGAGCGCCAAGAAAAAAACCTTCTCCCTCCCCCCCCCCCGTTCCATGGCTCCAGTGGCTCCGTCCGCCCGAACGGGAGCGCCGTTCTGTCTTCCCCGCAGGTGGCGCGACGGCGCAGGGCCCAGGGGCGCGAGGGCCAAGGAGAGTCCTCCCTCCCCCCTGCTCCTCCCCCTTCCTTCCTCCCGGGGGCAGAAGGAGGTGCCGACGCGGGAGCGGGAGGACAGGGGCGCGGAGGGGCGCGAGCGGGAGCGAGAGTGGGAAGAGGAAGCATACTCGGAGAAGGAGGAGGAAGGAGGAAGGAGGAGGAGGAGGAGGAGGACAAGGAGGAGGAGGATGAGAAAGAGCTGCAATAGGGCGCGGTAGACGAGGAGCCAGATTAGGAGGAGCAGGGGAGGGTGCAGGAGCGGGATGCAAGTGCAGGAGGGAATGCAGGGACAGGTTCAGAAGCAAGTGCCGGAGTGCTGCGCGAGAAGGAGTGGGGGGGGAGGAGGGAGATGAGGAGGAGTATTTGGAGAAGAATGGGAAAAGGGGGAGGGGGAGGAAGATCTGGTACAGGAGGCAGCGGGATGATGAGGACGAGAAAGCAAATGATGATCACGAAGACGACGATGGTGGTGGTGAAGAGGAGCAGGCCGGCTGAGGGAAGAGTCGGTGATGATGATGACGATTATGATGATGCTGCTGCTGATGGTGATGATGATGGTGGTGGTGGTGATGATGATGGTGATGCTGGTGTTGGCAACGACGATGATAATTGTGATGGCAATGATGATGAGGATGATGGTATACTGTTGATGACAACGACGATGGTGTCGGCGATGCGGGTGATAATGCTGCAGATGACGATGATGGTGCCACATCAAATTATGATGATGACGAAGATGGTGATGAGGATAATATCGGTGATGATGAGGGTCGTCGATGTTGATGACGGCGATGCTGACGCTGATGATGATGCTGATGATGCTGATGCTGCTGCTGATGATGATAATGATGATGATGATGATGCTGATGATGATGCTGCTGATGATGATGATGATGATGATGATGATGATGATGATGATGATGATGATGATGATGTGAGTGATGATGGTGACGGTGGTGATGGTGACGACGACGATTGCGATGGCGATGATGATCATACTGCTGCTGATGAAGATGATGCTGATGCTAACTCGGGTCCATATTCCGATGGTAATGATGATTCTGATGATGCTGGCGGTGATTATTAGTATGCTGGTTCAGATGATGCTAATGATGATGCAGATGATGATGCTGATGCTGATGCTGATGATGTT
>CAUYUJ010019723.1:135000-150000 GCA_963575745.1 Prorocentrum cordatum
CATGTACGCATGTATGTAAGTCTCCTTCGGTGAATCACCGCCGCCCCCTGCCTTTTGGAAACGCCCATGCGGTCGAACGTTGGGCCGAAGTCAGGCCAAGCTATTGGACTATGTGTTCCGCCAACCGTTGTGGGGAGGGAAGGAGCTGCTCATTTTGGAAATCCTGGCACCAGCCGGAAACGGAGGTCAGCGGGCTATGCATGCGAATGTAGAATGCAAAAACAACTCCGGGCTTTCTCGCTCCTCTTTATCACACCTCCGCTCTCGGGTTTAGATTGAGGAGCTACCCCAGGTTACCATTGCATCCCAGGGTTCGCACTCAGAAGCATCTCTCGCTCAGAAGGGCCTTGTGTTCAGGCCGCACTGTGCGATGCTTCTGCTTGCTAGGACAACGGGAAGCCAGAGGACTGAGGACGGAGGCATGCAGGAGTGATGTGGAAGAGTACGGGGGCTTCTTGAGGGGCTCTTGGAAGTCAGTTCGGGGGAATCTTGGGAGCCTTTAGTGAAGCATATTGGGAGTCTCCTGGGGCCTCTCGTGTACCTTGTTCGGGCCTCTCCGGACCTCTTGCGAGCCTCTCGGGGACTTCATTGGGCTTCTTGAGGTTGTCTTGGGGAATTTCTTGCAGTCTCGAGGTCGTGTTCCCACTCGTTGGACGGTCTTGGGGCTTCTGGGGCATTCTTGGGGCAGTCTTTTGGGCCTTCTTGGGGCGAGATTTGGTGACTCTTTGGCCGTCTTGCAGCGCTGGAAGCCCGAAGAGGCGACAACGCTGAAATCGTTCAGACACCACAGGGACGTTGATGATTTTGGCGTCTCGGGGCCCTCGTGGGGGACCATTGGGGGGCGCTTAGGGCATCTTAGGTGCCTCGTTGGGGCCTCTCTGGACCTCCTGGGAGTCTCGTGGGGACTTCGCGGGGGCTTCTTGACGGTCTCTTGGGGGGCGGCTGGCGGCCTCGAGGGTGGTGTTCCCACCCTCAGGCCTTTCTTGAACCCCTCTTCAGGGACTCTTCTGCGGCCTTTGGGGTTCTTGGGCATTCTTGGCGCCCTCTTGGGCCGTCATCGCGCTCTCTTGGGGGCGTCTTGGGGTGAGACTCGGGGTATCTTCTTCGGCCGCCGTGGAGCGGCGAAGGCCCGAAACTCTGCGAGGTTGCGCAGCCGTGCAGGGCGGCAGTGATTCTGGCTGGGGCCCTCTTTTGGGGGGCCACAAGGAAGTCTCGTTGGTGCCTCTCCTTGAGGGTGTCTTGGAGGGGTGGCTGGCCGTCTCGAGGGTAGTGCTCCCACTCCAGGGCCTCTCTGGGGCCCCTTGTCAGGTTCTGTGGCATTCTTGGGGCAGCCTGGGGCCGTCTTGGGGCTCTCTTGGGGGCCTCTTTTGGGTTGTCTTTGGGCGAAAGCTGGTGCCTCTATGGCCGTCTTGGAGCATCGGAGGGCCGAGAAGGCGAGAACCTGAAAACTTTTAAACCTTCAGGCAAACAAGGATTTTGGTCTCTCTTGGGGATCGTCGTGGCCCGTGAAAACATGGTCTTGGGCGTATTGGAACGCTCTTGGACCGTGTCGGACTTTCTTGGCTCTCCTGCAGGTTCCGTGGAACGCTCGGAGCGCTCTAGGGGGTCGGGAGTTCCGCGCCCAGAGCGAAACCCATTTCTGAACCGAGTCCAGCGCGCTAAGTCCAGGGTGCTATTCATCTGGAGACCCCCAGCGGCCGCCCCGCGCGCGCGACCTAATCATATACAAGGGCTGGGTCCTTCCTACCAGGGATCTTAGCACGCCTTTGGCCTGTTGGGCTGGCGAGCTTGGGAACGGTCCCGCCTCCGCGCTACACGTTAGGATCCAAGACGGGTAGAACCTGGGCGCGCGTGAAGGGCGCGAGATGGTTTCAGTGTGTATACTTATACATACATGATGTACTTGTACATCTGATCTTTATGTATGTATGTTTGTATGTTTGTATGATTGTGTTTGTATGTTTATGTTTATGTTTATGTTTATGTTTATGTTTATGGTGTATATTCACATACACACGGTATTTGCGTGCATATTTATGAGTGCATGGCTGTCCTTCACGTCTTGAACTGGTGCCTGCCTGGACGCCTGGCACGCCCCGTGCGAATTTTATGGTGATCTGGTCCCACGTTCGCACGTGAATTCAGGAGAGTGTACAGCCACTCGCAAATTCAGAGGGACGGGCTCACTAGCTCGTGACGCGAGGCGCCGTCACGGCCAAGTCCCTGCGAAACAAGGCCTCTTGCCTGACCCTTCATGATGCGCGCATCCCCAGCTCGATGCCATCTCTTTCTCGCAATCGTCCTGGATGAGAGACCACGGGGATGAGGGGCAGGGGGAGAGGATTAGTATGAAGAAGAGGAAGGTGGAGGAGTAGCGGGAGTGGGGAGGCGGAGGATGAAGAGTGGATGAAGCGGATGAAACAGATCATACACACGAGCGGACAGTGGGCGCGCCAGTGCGTGCGCGGGATAAGTGCGCGGGAGAATTGGCAACCAGGCGGCGCTGGCGATTCGCTTTCTCCACCTGCCCACCATAAAGCCATGAAGGTGGTGCAGAGGCAAGGGTCATGCATGCATGGACGTGAAGCCCCGCGGGGTCTGACTCGCACCCCGCGGGAGTCCATCCATCTCGAAGTCGGCTTCCCTTGCTCGCTGGGTGTGTATCGGCAGCAGCATGAGGTACAATCGCACGCGCCTTGTTCCCGCGGAGCCTTTTCACAAGCACGATGCCTGCTGTTCCCGTCGTCGTGCTTGTTCGTCACAGCGGCGAGGTTGCAAGTCTGGCTTCGCGGCTTCAGTTCTGTTGCTACACACAAGGCTTGATTTTGTTCCCCACATCCAAAGCGGGGCTCCTGTTCCCAACCAACCTGTGTTGTTGGGTCCTTGTTTTGAAAAGACGGTCGCCGCGTTCCTCCTCCTTTCCTCTCCTCTCCTCTCCTGTCCTCTCCTCTCCTCTCCTCTCTCCTCTCCTCTCCTCCTCCCCCTCCTCCCTCCTCCTCCCTCCTCCCCTCTTCCCTGCGTTTCACCCACCCAGTATAGCGTTTCGTAGCCCCATAAGGAGCTCTACCTAATGCCCTAGTGCCACCGTCCACATGCGTCCCCCCCACTCAGTACAGCGTTTCGTGGCCCCATAGGGAGCTCCACCGAAGGGGGGGGTTAGGTCATCTTTTCCTTATTCATTGTTTTGCCGATCGGCGCGGGCCCTCGCACCCCCCCCTCCCCCCGATGGAGTAGATCTTGTCTGTTTTGGGCGCCTGTTTCAGGCAGGTGGACGGCTCCCCATAGGATCCCCCGTGGGAGCAGTGTTCCAAACAGTCGCATTAAGCAGAGGTCCAGAGCCAGACCCCCCCATGACCCCCCCTTCCGCTTCATTTCAAAACGCCGAATAAGAAAACGTTCACTAGGGAAAGGGGGGGGGGATGCGAAATCTGCTGCTCGCGGGCGGTTTCGTCCCCGCCGCCAGGCCTTTCTCGATGCACCGGCTACTCTGGCGCCCAGCTTTGCTATCCCCCCTCTCGAGCGACCCGAGCATCGCCCATGTTTTGGACGAGCCTCCTTGGCGAATGCGTGCAATGCCCTCCCCTGGGCAATCCGCCCCTCTTGCCTCGGCCGAGACCTCCACACACACACACACACGGATTTTCACATCAGAGGATGCCCGCACAAACGCGCAGGGCGTCTCAAACTTCTTGGCGTCGCGGCCACGCGCGCGGCGGCGCGGCGTAGGGCAACTCAAGCGGAGAGCGCGCGGACCAGGGTAGCTCACGCAGCGTGTACACATGGAGTTCCACATGCATGTGATTCATTCTTCATGCACGGAGTGACGCGGATGTGGTCCCACACGCATGGGGATCCACATATACACACACACCTGGTTCTAAGCACATGGGGTCCACATGCATGGGGTTCGAACACATGGGGTTCTACAGGTACGAGTTCTACACGCATGGAATTTTAAACGCACGGATTCTACACCCATCGGCTTCATAATATTCCACACGCGCATTGGGTTCCGCACAGATGAGGTTCGATACACGTATGATTCTACAGGGACACACTTACACGCACGCATGGGGTTCCACACGCATGGGGTTTCACGCACATCGGGTCCACACTGATGGGGTTCCACACGCATGGGGTTCCAGCCGCATAGGGGTTACACACGCATGGGGTTTCACACAAACGGTTCCACACGCATGAGGTCCATGCACATGTGTTTCTACACACTCGGGCCTGCATACGCAGGGGGTTCCCTATGCAGTTGTCGTTGTTTTACCTGAGGGGAGGCGCTTATGTTTCAGCCAAGAGGTTATGCGGAGGCAGCAAGCAGGTGGTGACTTTGTGGCCCTGTTCCGTTATAGTTGTTTCTTATTCTGCTGACAATTGTTGCTGCCAAATTGGCTCAAGCTGATGTCCATAGCTGGAGCAGGCTGGCCCTTTATGGAGCTAGGCGCTCGGTATCGCATTATATCGCCTGACGGGGAGGAATGGATGCTTAACGTTGACCCAGATGCTTCCGTCGCCGAAGTCTACGCCTTGGTGGCCACTCGCCTCGGGATTGATACCTATGGGATTTGCCTCATGCGGCAGAACCATGTAGGAGCCGCTCTGCCTTTTCTTCACATCGAGCCCTCCCAAGAGCAGATACGCCGCATGGCGCAGCAGGGGGGCACGCTGAAAGTGGAGCTGGCTGCCGATGCGCAAGGCCTACGCCATATCCTCGGGGCTTTTCGGTCGGCTTACAAAGGTGGTGTCCGCCAGAACCAGGGCGCATCAGCGTGGGGGGTCACCTTGGGTGGGAGCAGGAGCAGGAGTAGCAGCAGTAGGACGCCGACCTTCGAAAGCGCCTCACCGAAATGCCAGGGGTTGACTTTGAGACAGGCGGTGGGGTAGGGTTGCCAGGCGAACGACACGCGTGGTGCCAGCACAGCTCGGAAAAGCTGGTCTGCGAGGCAGCCGAGACCCTCACCCCTCACATCCAGCGAGACGCGCTGGCGCCTGCGGCGAGCTTTGGAAAGCGCCCGCCCGCCACCTCACAAGCCGAGCGCCGGGCAGTGCTTTGCGAGACTCTGGCCATACGGGACACCTGGAGCGCACGGTCTTGTGGGGCGTGAAGGATCGACGTTCCAGCATGCCTTAGGCAGGGCTGCTCACGGTCCAGGTCGATCCCATCCCACCTCCAAGCTTCGATTCTTATTTCGTCCCGATCCGATCACCAAGCTTCGATTCTTATCTCCCCCCGAGCCGATCCAACACAAACCGATTTCCTTCTCCGACCTGAAGGGGCCAAGCCCGCTCCGCGGTCCCGAACGATGCCGATCCCGAGCCGCTCCCGCCCCGATGCGGGCGCGCTCCGATCCGATCTCGGAGTCCGACCCGCTCTCGCGGCTCGCTCCAACCCAGGCCTGCTTTTTAGGGGCGCCTCCCTCCCAGAACTCCGACGGCATGTTTTCTCGCGGCGAGCTTCTTGCATTGTGGCACAGTTCGCTACAACGGGGCAGCTCCTCCGCCAGCGCAGTTACTCTGCCTGGCCGCCGATGCAAGAACAGTTTTTTCGCGGCGTGGACCCATGTAGGTCTGGGCCCCTTCCCGAGGACTGGTTTTTCTCCCCGAGTAGTTATTCGATCATCCAGAGGCAAGGCGACGGCCTCGGGAGGACGACAACTGCCACAGAACGCCCGTCGTGATTTTTGCACTGCGAGGGGAGGTGAGGTCTGAACCGCAATGGCTGGGCTGAGGGAATCGCCCCTGGTGCCCCCTCAAGGCCGACCCCGCACCCCCCAGCGGTGATGCCCTGGGCGCCGCGCGCAGGTCATCACCGCTTGGGGGTTCGGGGTCGCCAGGGGCGATTCCATCAGCCCAGCCGGTGTGGTTGTGTCCTTCGGGGAACCAGAACTTGACATAAACATAAACTTTCGGAGGTCCGCGCAGATTTCTCGGGTCAGCGCTGGCACCCTCTGGCGGCGCCTTCGGCGCCGCCTCTTGCGTGCTCCGCGCGCCAGGGAGTGGGCTCCAACGCCGATCCAAGGTATCCGCGCGGACCTCCAACTGTTTATGCTCATGGCATTGTTTTTTCCCCTACAGGCAGCCCGCACAGTAAGGATGACCGACTCTCCAAGGCTACCCTTGCATCCCTGCCTTTCCGGCTCCTCCTGAGCGACTTTCGCTGGCCAACCTCGTCCGAAAAACGTCAACATGGCCTCGGCATCACCCCAACATACTTATACTGTATGTGCGTCGCCACCCCAGGGGCGACGCGCGCACCGAGAAATCTTATAGTATATGCGTCGTGGCGTGCGCTTTCTGGCCACACCGCTCGGGAAACGATATACTACAAGATGGGTATACTATATGTTTGGGTCGGACGCTCGCCTCCAAGGAGGACATATAGTATTAGTATGTCTCTGTGCGTCCCATGGCCCTCCAAGGCTCGTGCATCCCTACCGCGCCTCCTTGTCACACGGGCTGACCGCACTCGCCCTCGCTCCTCCCGAGATCTCCCTCCGGCAGGGGGTGGGCGGCCCATTCTGCTGCCGCTGGAGCCGGAGCCCCGGGCTCGGAGGCGCCCGCGCCCGCGGGGGCCCGGGAGCGGGCGGGCGACCCCGGGCGCCGCGACGCGGGGCACGCCCGGGCGGGTCGGGCGACGTCGGCGGACGCCGGGCTGTGCGGGCTGCAGAACTTCTCGGGCGGGTGGTAGCTGGGGGGCGACCCAGAGGGGGGGGGGGAAGAGAACGGCCGTAGAGGGGCCCTTTATAGGGCCCCTTTCGGGCCCCTGCTGGCTCCAACGGGGGCCCTAGAGTGCCCCTTGAGGGCCCTCTCCTTCACCCGCCTACTGGGGCACCCCCTGTGACCACCCGCCCGAACTTCGGCAACACCTGCTATCCAGGTGCGCTGCCGCCCGATTCCGCCACCGCGCTCGGGCGGGCGGGGGGGGGCCTTGCGAGGAAGGGTCCATGGGCCCCCCCTGCCCCAAGCTCTTTCTCTGCCCAGAAGGGCAACCATGCAGGGGCTTTTCTCTTAACAAAAAAAAGGGCGGCTCTGGGGCTCCATGCGTCGGGGCCCACCATTTCTGCTTCGCAGAGTCACCACCCACCGAACCACCCCAACCCAACCCGAAGGCCCTGCTTTGCCCCCCATTCCCAGTGTGGGGGGGGGGTGGTCCGGGAACACGAACAGCCACACACCTGGAACCCGTGCCCCCCCCCAGCCCGAAATTCGGGCCTTCGGGTGGGGTTGGGGTGGCCGGGCAGGTGCCCACAACAGGCGCAAGGGCCCGACGCACGCCAACCGCTGCGAGCGCAGTCGCGGGCCTCAACAGCGCGCTGCAGTGCCTGTCGCACACCGCGGGCCTGCGGGCGCCCCTCCTGGCAGGCCCCGTGCGGGCCGCGGGCGGCGGCGCGGCCTCCCTCGGGGGAGGGGGCTCCGCCGACGGCCGCGTGGTGGAAGCTCGGGCAGTGCCAAGGGGGGTCACCTCGTCATGGGCGAAGGGCCCCGAGACCCTGGCGCGGCAGTCTGTTCTTTTTCCGCAGCGGGCTCCTTCGCCTGGCCTCGGGGCCCAAGGAGCCTCGCGGATCGATCCGGCCCGGAACAGGGCTCGGGAGAAGGGGGTCCGGGGCTCCGGCGGTGATGTTTTGCGATGCTGCGTCTTTTTGGGGGCCACGTTGGATCTCAGGGGAGAGAACAGCAATGGCCAGGCTGAGGGACTCGCCCCTGGCGCCCGCCCGAGGCCGACCCCGACCCGCCAGCGCTGCTGCCCCGCGCGCGGCACTCGAGAGCGGGCGCCGCGCGCAGGTCGTACCCGCTGGGGGGCGCCAGGGGCGGTTCCCTCCTCAGCCCAGCGGTTGTGGTTGCTTCTTTTTTCGCCCCGGAACCAGTACGGTAGGTTTGCGTCGTGTCGACCAGCGGCGACCCCAGCGCGGGCGTTCAAGGTTGAACGCCGCCGGCGACAGAATCGATCGATGTTGAACGATCGGACGTTGCGGCAGCGGCCGATCGTTCAAGGTTGAACGATCCCTGCGGTGTCAAAAACCAACGCTGGGGTCGGCACGACACGAACCTGCCGTAGGGGGTCACCACCTCCTTGGAGATCGAGGTTCGAGGAGGAGGGGATCTGGATGATCGAGGCTTTTTGGGCGCTGCTTGGCGCTTTTTGTTGGAGTCCCGTATGGGGGTCCTTGGGGGCCTCCTCTCCCGGAGGAGGCACCGATGCCCTCGCTGGTGACCCTCCCTGGCATTTTCCGCGAAGCCTTCTGCGGTGTGCTCGGCTCGCTGTGGAACAGCGGCGGGAGCGAGCCCACTGCGCCGCGGACTCTGAAGGCGTCGCTCCTGGGCCGCACGCGCGCCTTCGAGGGCTCCGGCCAGCAGGACGCGCAGGAGCTCGTGCAGGCCCTGCTGGAGGCCCTGCACGAGGACCTCCGGCGGGCCCCGCTGCCGGGCCAGGGCGCGGCGGAGGCACGGGCGGCCTCGGAGGACGAGGCTCGCCAGGAAGCAGTCGGGTCCCGACGGAAGCGGGTCGTGAGGCTCTCGGCCGGGGCCCACCGCGGGCCCTGGGGCCGTCGGGGAGCGGCTCGGGATGGAGAGCTGGTCTCAAGGGGCCCCAGGACACACAAATAAATACACACAAATAAACTATTCCCCATATTTTCTCATATCTTCTGGGTTTTTGTCTTCCCCCCCACTTCCCATATTCTCCCATATTTTCGGGGGAATCGAGGATTAATTGTGTCTGTGTGTTTCTTTTCCTCCTGATGGTCCCCAGGAGAAGGCCGGGGGGTCAAGGACCCGTTTCTCTCGGGGCACGTGTGCTTCCTGCCGGCAGGCGGCCTCGGCGGACGAGGCGTGGGAGAGGGCCGTCGCAGCCGACGGCTCCCTCGTGTCCGACCTGTTCCAGGTCGGTGGGCGACGAGAAGTGTTGGGCAGAGCTCTCTCTGCTGTGGGGGCGCCCGCCCCCAGGGGTGGTAGAGGTTGCGCTTCCGCAGTCCTTGCCGCCTGGGGACGGGCCTCCCCAAGGGCGGATACGCTTGCTTCACATCCGGGTGCCTGCGGCCAGTTCCGCCACCGTACCGGCGCAGCATTCTGTGTGGTGATCCTTCGAGAGCTGCCCATGATGTGACGCGTTGCATGCATGAGGGCGTCAACATGTCGCACGCTCTTCCGCAGGCTCGATAATGCCGTAAGATGGGACAGCCGCCTCTCCCAGAGCCCTTGCAACATGTGACTCATCTCTCCCTCGAACCCTGTGGGCCGCAGCATCACGGCTTCATGCAGTCCAGGTGTGACGTCGCATGAGCAAAGAGGCATACATCATCGACATCAGTAACACACAGCAGACACGGACACACACACAGATCGCAACAAACGTGTTGTGACATACCAGAGCAACACATAGCCGTACAACATATCACACAATAGTGCTGAACATATCTACACATACGTCGCGTAACGCACAGTAACATTCCATACCATACCATACGATGACAGACCATATCATACCATCACACGTTATCACATTCCATGCCCTACACACGCACGACAAATCATACGGGTATAACGGAACATATAATTTTATACTATATCAGCGCGGGGCATATTTGTTTTAGTATTATTGCCACTACGGCAACGAGTGACATGTGCCGTACCATATCTGAAGGTGAGTGTGACACCATACCACAACATCATACAACGTAACATCATGAGTGGAACATAGCATCATACATCATAACACACTTAATGCTACACATCGTACCATAATGTTGTTGAGTAGGCTCATATAGAAGAGCTGAAGGTAACAACACACAACATGCCCCAGTGTAGTATACCGCAATTAAAAACAGCGTAGTACCACATTACGTAATTGCCCACGTAGTCCAGAATCGACAATGGTTGATACAACATAACCGAAACATCAGCGACCGATTTCTGGCGCCCTATCAAACGCGGCATGAGCGCCGATGCCAGGCTAGCCTCAGGAACAAAGAGTCGCAACAAGAACCGATTGGATGACGTATCGAACGTGACAGGTGTCACGACGCCACGCCGGCCCGCGTATAACATAACCGAACATGTTTTAATAAGTTCATGCAACATAGCACCGTTGCATATGACACAGTTGAAGACTGTAGACACATGAGCGACCGATGAATGGCGCCCCATCAAAGGCAGTATGCGAGCCGACGTAAAGCTGGCAGCAGTAGGAAACAGGCGCAGCAACGACCGACTAGACTACATGTCAAATGTGAAAGGCTTCACGACGTCACGCCGCCCCGTTGAGAGCACAGCAGAACAAACAACCTGTCAGTAAGACAACAGAGAACCGAACAGTACGTGATGGAGTACATTCAGCAGCGACCGACTTAACGTCGTTTGTGCAAACGCGACATGATCGCCGAGCTCAGGCTGGTTACAGCGTACGGGAACAAACGCCGAAGGTTTCGGTGGGGATCGTTCGAAGTAAATTCATGTGTCTTCTGTGAGTTTGAATGCATGGGGCCTCTCTTGGGGCTATCTTGGGGCCTCTTTGGCCTCTTCGGTCGTCTTCAAAGTCCACTGGCCATGTGAGAAGCCTTCTTGTGAGGTCTGGGCAGCCTCACTGAGCATCCTGCAAGCGTTGGAGACCCTTCTGAAGCTTCTGGGCGCCCAGGGGGCCCTCGGCATGGGGAGATTCGATGCTCGTTTGGGGGACTGCCCTTCGGCCCAACCGGCGGATTTGTCCGACTCCTGTTCGACTCAAGTTCGGATTTCGACTCAAGGCGATGGACGTTCCACGCAGCATCGACGCATGAGTGGAGCGATGGCTCCAGCAAGGTCCCCAGAACGACCATCTAAGGGAGGGCGGTGCAAGCAACTGGATTCTGGTGTGGGGGCCCTTGGAGCATTGACAGAAGCCATGTCAGAGAGCGTCTACGTGCCGAGGGGCACGGTGGCGGACTGTCTCTCGCTGGACTGTAAGGGCCAGCTGCGCTCGGCTCTGCGCTGCGGGGCGTGCGGCCGGGTCGAGGTCACCTTCGAGCTCTTCTGGTCGCTGCCCCTCCCGATCCCCGCCGCCTCCGACGCCCCCTCGCGGGAGGCGGCGCCCACCCTCGCAGATGCCCTGGGGGCCTTCTGCAGGGAGGAGCCCCTGGAGGAGCACTCGTGGCGGTGCCCTGGCTGCGAGCGCCCGGTGTGCGGGACGAAGCGCTTCACCCCGTGGCGCCTCCCCCGCGTCTTGCAGCTGCACCTCAAGAGGTTCGAGTGGCGACGCCCTGCGGAGGCCGTGCGCCGCACGTCCTCGGGCGGCACCGCTCCCGCCGCCGCCGCGGCGGGTGCCGCCGCCTCCCCCTCGCAGGGCGACTCGGCCAGCAATCGGTCGTCGCTGCCAGCGGAAGCCGCGGAGCACCGCAGGGCCGAGACGAGAGCACCGATGGACGTGGGCGCCCCTGCGAGGCCCGGCGCGAGCGGCAGCTCGGCCGGGGGCGCGGGGCCCGCTGCCGTGCCGGGCGACCCGCTCGGGCCCTTGGCCTCCCTCCCGTGGGAGCAGCAGGAGCGCGCGTGCGCGCTGGTCCTGAAGCTGCTGGAGCGCATCGCGCAGGCCCCGGGCGACCCGAAGTTCCGCTGCGTGTCCAGGGGCTCCCAGAGGCTCCAGAAGGACCTGCTGGAGCTGCCCGGCGGGGACGCCCTCCTGCGCTGGGCCGGCTTCGACGACCTCGGTGACCACTTCGGGATGCCGGCCGGCACCCCGGGCTCCCGCGCCGAGGAGCGGGCCAGGGACCTGCGCTCGCGCGCGGAGGCGGAGCGCGACAGGCAGTGGCGCAGGGCCCGCGACCGGCGCATCGAGGAGGAGCGGCAGCGGCGACTGCCGCGCGGGGACGGCTCGCCCGTGCGGCGCTGGCGCGGCGGCCTGCCCACCTTCGCCCGAGGGTCCGCCGGCGCCTCCGGCCTGGAGATCGGCTGCGATGTGTACCACTGCCGTTGCCTTTCCCTCGTCGCCACGGCGTGCGGCGCCCCGAAGTTCTGATCAGCATGCCCCCCAGAGCCGGGCACGCGCAAGAGTGACCCTTCGCCGGAACGACCTTGGGTGCGGGCTCATTTGGGTTCCCCCGATCGCTGGGCGCGATGCGATAGCGGCTGCTTGCACGCTTGGATTTGGCCACGTGGCGCCCCCTTAGTTCGCGCACCAAAGGTCACTCTTACCCAGGGTCACTCTTGCATATAGTCGACAGAGAAGGTACGGGGAGTAGATGGTATCCGTACCTGTATGCCCCCCCGCGCGTAAGAGTGGCCCCCTTCGCCACAGTGCCATCTGCTGCGCGGCTGGCTGGGGGCGCCGGGGGGGTTTGCGCCAGAGTACGCGGGCGCCGCCACTGCCGCACCGCGTGCAGCCGACCCAGACCCCCGACGCCAGGATTTTTTCGTAAAGCCGACACCCCGTCGGCGTCACTCCGCCACACTAATACTATGTGTGCGTCGCCCCCCCAGGGGCGACGCGCGCACCAAGAACTCTTATAGTGTATGCGATGTGGCGGGCGCTTTCTGGCCACATCGCCTTGGAAACGACATACTACAAAATGGGTGTACGATATGTTCGGGTCGGACGCGCGCCTCCAAGGACAACATATGTATAGTACTAGTATGTCGTTGTGCGTCCCACCCCAAGGTCTCGACCTATTCCCCAGGACCCGTTTTTCGTCTCGAGCAGTTTTCTCACGGGCCCAGGGCCCGGCAAGGGCCCCGTGAGAGGCCGACATTAGAGGAAAACTTCGCGCCGTGATTTTTTTTCTCATGGTCCGATGGGGTCCGGGGATATCGGCAGGCCGCGCAGCAGGGGTCACTCCACCAGCCTGAAGCAGATCCCTGTCCCTGTGATGGGTATCACCTGATCTCGGTGCCGATCTTAACGTCTGCCTCAGCTTCTGAGGACGCACCCCTAAGATGGTCGTCGCCTCTCGGTTTGTCGATCTTGAGGATAGGGATGAGCTCGAGGCTGGTTAATTGCCCCTCCTCCCCCCGAGAGACACGCCCGCCACGATTTCCCCACGACGCGGCGGCGAGCGGCGAGCGGCGAGCGGCGGTCCGTCGGGACGCATGTCGCTCCGATCGATATCATGCGGGATCGGTTCTGGCTGGCTCGATACGATGCGGCCCGATCGATCCGATCGCTCGATCCGATTCGGCCGACCCGATTCGACTGCGAAGCTGCGACGATCCGATGGCCGAGCCCCCCGGCGTGCCGCCGAGGAGTGCTCGAAGGTCGCGGCGCGGGTGGCGGTGGCGGCGGACGGCTCTCGCCCCCGGGGCCTGGCGCCCCTGCGCCTGGACGGGCTGCTGGACCCTCTGGCGCCCGCGGCCGCGGGGGGTGCCGCGGCACAGCGAGAAGGGGGGGGCACGGGCGGGCGGGCGGGGGGGGGAAGCAATGGCCGGACTCCTCCCCCCGCTAATTACCCCGAAACTCGGAGTTGGCACGCGCGGGGGAGGCTGCGGTCGAAGTGCAGCTTCATCAGAGATCTGCCGCCAATTCTGAGCCTTTGGGGGGGAGGGAGGGGGGAGGCGTGGACCGAGGAGCGTGGCATGCGTGCTCGCGTTTTTTTTTTTTTTTTTTTTTTTTTTTTTTTTTTTTTTTTTTTTTTTTTCCCCCCCCCGAGGCCTGTAAGCCTAGGGGGGGGGGTGTGCTATCGACCCTCGGCCGCCCCTTCGCCGCCGATAGGGGGGGAGGCATGCGACCCGCGGCCGCCCATTTTGCCCATTCGCCGCCGAGAGGGGCCCGAGGCCCCCGCCCCCGCCCGGGAGCGGGCGGAGTCCCTGCCGGGTGCTCGTCGCCGAGCCGTCGGCGATGCATCGCCGAGTCCAGGTCGGTGCTCCCGCCCGTGCAGTCGGGGCGCTGACCAAGGAACCCTTTGCGTCGGGGAGGGGCTCGGCGTTCCTTGATTGTTTTACAGTTTGCCTTGGGTCTTCCTTAGGTTTTTCCATGGGGAATCGAAGTTTAAGTTAAGGGAAACAGGGGCCTCGTTCCTTATTTAGGGTTCCTTAGGTCAACGCCCCGACTGTATGCCAGTCCCCCCCCCATCGTTTCCCCTCAGGTGCGCCCGTGGAGTACGAGCTCTACGCCGTGATCCAGCACATCTCGACCCAGACATCCAGCGTCGAGGCAAGAGCCGAGGTGGGGGGTTCTTCTCGGTTTTCAGCCCCTCGGAGCCCCGACCAGGCCTCGGGACTGCCGAACAACGGCTCGGGAGGAAAACCTGGTCCCGGGGAAGTGGTGGAGAGGTCGTGAGGCCGTGTCTCGAAAACATCGAGACGCCGGTTGTCTGGGGAGGAAGAACAAACAGCATAGGCATGACCTTTGAGAGCTCCGCGCGGATTTCTCGGACCGCTGCCGGGGCCCCCTCCCTGGCCCGGCGCGCGGAGCGCGCCAGGGAGAAGGGGGCAGCGCCGATCCACGGAATCCGCGCGGACCTCCCTGGAGATCCGACTTTGTGAGCACTTCGCAGCGTCGCAGGAGTTGACGACTTGGGCCCCAGACCTCATCTTCCTGCGGCATTCCTGGAGCCAGATTGATCTGTGGTGGCCCCAGGACCCGAAACAGGACACGGCCGCCCGTTGTGATCAAAATGCGACGCCGGCATCAGAGAATCGGGAAGTTTGTGCTTAGGTTTTTTTGTTCTTCCAACATCGGGGCCACGCCCTTCAGCGGGCACTACGTGGCGCACTGCTGGCACGAGTCCTCTGGGGCGTGGTGGCGGTTCGACGACTCCCACGTCGCCCGCGTGCCCGCCGAGCGGGTCGCGGACGAGGTGCTCACCAGCGGCTCGTACGTCCTCCTACTGGAGCGTTCTACAGGGAGCGCCGCGCGGTAAACGCATTGCGAGAAAAATATCCATCCGCATGAATGTCGGTGGCGCACTTAACGGGGGAAGGCAGATGGGGCGGGCCTTCTCAGAGCTTTCTGCGATGACACAGAGGCCTTCTTAGAAGGCCAGAGGGATTCAGAGAAGCCCCGTCGCCTTTGAGCAGGCCTGCCCCCTCTCA
>CAUYUJ010019723.1:155000-172745 GCA_963575745.1 Prorocentrum cordatum
GGAGTCGCGCTCACGCTCAGGACTCCTTCACAGATTACCTAGGCATCGGGATCTCGCTGCCCTTCGTGGCCCCGTTGCAGCCCTTCGTGGCCCCCTCGCCTTGTTTCGTGGCCCCGTTGCAGCCCTTCGTGGCCCCTCGCTGCCCTTCGTGGCCCCCTTGCAGCCCCTCGTGGCCTCCTCGCAGCCCTTCGTGGCCTCGTTGCAGCCCTTCGTGGCCCCCTCCTTTTGTTTCGTTGCCCCGTTGCAGCCCTTCGTGGCCCCCTCGCTTCCCCTCGTGGCTCCCTCGCTTTGTTTCGTGGCCCCGTTGCAGCCCTTCGTGGCCCCCTCGCTGCCCTTCGTGGCCCCGTTGCATCCCTTCGTGGCCCCCTCGCTGCCCTTCGTGGCCCCATATATGCATGCCCTTCGTGGCCCCCGCTCGTTCGCGCCCGTGGTGGCCCCATATATGCATGCCCTTCGTGGCCCCGCCGTCGCCATTTGTGGCCCCCTCGCTGCCCTTCGTGGCCCCGTTGCTGCCCTTAGTGGCCCCGTCCTTGCCCTCCGCGGCCCAGTATACGGATGCCCTTCGTGGTCCCCGCTTGTTCGCGCCCGTTGTGGTCCCATGTGCATGCCTTTCGTGGCCCCGCTGTCGCCATTTGTGGCCCCCTCACTGTCCTACGTGGCCCAGTTGCTACTCTCAGTGGCCCCATCGTTGCCTTCTGTGGCCCCGCATTATCTGCCCTTCGTGGCCCCCGCTCGTTCGCGCTCTTCGTGGCCCCATACGCATTCCCTTCGTGTCCCCGCTGTCGCCCTTCGTGGCCTACTTCGTGTCCTTGTGGCCCTGTGTCATTCTCTCTCGCTCTCGCTTTCGCTCGTCGTCGTCGCCGTCGTCGTCGTCGTCGTCGTCGTCGTCGTCGTCGTCGTCGTCGTCGTCGTCGTCGTCGTCGACGTCGTCGTCGTCGTCGTCGTCGTCGTCGTCGTCGTCGTCGTCGGTCCCCTGTCCGTCCCTCTTGGGGTCGGGTCGACGGTCCGCGGCCGCCCCGCCGATCAGCGCTGCCGCTGGCCAGGCCGACGGTCCGCGGCCGCCCCGCCGCTTGCCGGGGCCCGGCCTGCAGGGAAGAAAGGTATACCCCCTAAAATGGGTTCGATCGAAGACGAAGAGGGCGGGTATCGAGGGTTTGGGAAATACGCGTTATTGGACGCTCGAGCAGATAAGGGCGAACAGTCTCAAACTGATTGTTGTTGTCGTTGTTGTTGTTGTTGATGTTGTTGTGGTTGTGGTTGTGGTTGTGGTTGTGGTTGTGGTTGTGGTTGTGGTTGTGGTTGTTGTTGCTGTTGTTGTTGTTGTGGTTGTGGTTGTGGTTGTTGTTGTTGTTGTTGTTGTTGTTGTTGTTGTTGTTGTTGTTATTGTTGTTGTTGTTAGTGCTGTTGTTGTTGTTGTTGTTGTTGTTGTTGTTGTTGTTGTTGTTGTTGTTGTTGTTGTTGTTGTTGTTAGTGCTGTTGTTGTTGTTGTTGTTGTTGTTGTTGTTGTTGTTGTTGTTGTTGTTGTTGTTGTTGTTTTCCTCGTCGTTTGCTACTCCCCTTTCAGCTGTTGGGGTCCCATCCTCTGGCCAGCGGCCACTCTCGCACCAGCGCGCAGCCTCTCCCCTCTCCTCCCCGTCCTTCCCTTGACTTCTCCCCGCCTCCCCCTTCGTTCCTCCCCCCCACCCCCCAATCTACCTCCCCACATCCGTATCTCCCGTTCTCCCTTCCTCCCTCCTTCTCTCGCTCTCTCCTGCGCACCCTCGTCCTCTCTCTTCTCCTCCTTACCCCATCTCCACTCCCTGCACTCACTCTCTCACCGCCCCCCTCCCTCCCGGGCCTCCTTCCCGACCTGACATTCCCGCCCTCGACCTCCTCGCTCGACAACATTTCATCGTCGCTGCCTTTCCCGACCCTTCGTCGACTGCACCTTCTCATCACCTCCCCTCGCAGGGGCTCGATGGCAGATCTATGACACCCGCAGGGGGCATCCTATCATATCAGGCTGATGTAGAACAGTATAAACATAAACTCTTTGGCGGTCCGGACGGATTTCTTGGATCCGCGCTGGGGGCCCCTGGCGGCGCCTCCAGCGCCGCCCCTGGCGCGCTCCGCGCGCCAGGGAGGGGTGTCCAGCGCAGATGCAAGAAATCCGCGCGGACCATCGACAGTTTACTAGTAGAGTTGGCCTCGCCTTTGCCACCGGTCTGGTATTTCGCCTCGTTCCTTTCTCCGAGCCCCCTCTCTGGCATGATCTGCAAAACAGGCCGGCGCAGAGGAGAGGGTCAAAGAGCAGTGCTTTCTGGGTGTGGTCTCGGCGTGCTTGGTCGATGCAGCTGTGGGCACAGCGCGGGCTTGCATCGAGGGGGTGTCGCTGGAGAGGATGCTGGCCTCGCGGTGGCCCATCCTTGACCTGCTAGCCGAAGTGCAGCGCAAGGCGGGCGGGGACTCGTTGTCATGCGACTCAGTGGGGCACCCCTCGCTAGACTGGACGGAGTGGCGATCCACCGTGTACGCCTTCGTAGAGAAAGTGCCCCCCTGGGTGAAAGGTCTCACGGATAGCGATGCAGTGCCAGCTGAATTCAACGACGCTATCGGGGAAGCGCAGGCGGTTGTTTGGAAGGCGAGCTCAGCTGCTGTCGCTGATGGCCTCACCATCGGGGAATGGACGAGCCATTGCACTTTGGGTGTCATCACTGCCCATGCAGTGAGGGCAGTGGGAATGGTGATAGGAGATGGGGATATCTATCGGATCGTGCAGCGGGCGCTGGAGACCTCTGCGAAGACGTTCGAGTTCATAGAGGACGCGCTGCAGTCCCCCTGGCCGATCTTCGGTGTGCTCGGCGCGCTCGGTCTCTTCTCGGGCGAGGTCACCCGACCGCCTCACCGATCCTGGCCGGGCGCATGGGCCCATATAGAGCATCGGGGAGCAAACGCTGTATCAATGACACGCCTCCGTGGGGCATCCATCCGCGCATCACCATTGCGCGGGGCGGTGAGCGAGGGGGGGAAACGAGGAGGAGGAGCCCCTCTCAGAAGGCGGCGGGGCTTCTCAGAAGGCCTCCTGCCCTCTGAGAGGTGTTCAGTGTCTTGGGGGAAGGCTTAGAACACTTCTCAGAAGGCCGGGGGACTCCCGAGCCTTCCGAGAAGGCCCGCTCCCCCTCGCTTCCCCCCCAGGGCTGGCCGCCGAGAAGAAGCACGAGGCTTGCGGACACAGCGAGCAGCAACACGCCGATGAGATCCCACCGGCTTCGTGTCACTGCTATATTCCTCTTCCCCACTGAGCCCAGGAGCTGTGCCTGCACCCCCAGGCCAGGCCAGGAGGGCGCATACGATGGAGGCGGTCCGTTGGCGTCGCCCCGTCGTCAAGAGGGCCCAGCACGACACGCGGCTCACGCCTGCGGACCTCTCCCCGCTGCGGGGCGGAGCGGAGGATGCCGCTCGCTCCGCGGTGTGGCGGACCGCAGCCGAGGTCCTGCGCGGGGCCGCCGCGGCGTCGGGCGGCCTGAGGGCCGTCATGCTGACCGCTCTCGCGCACGACCGTATCAAGTTCTTGATGAACTTCTTCAAGCGCGCCGAGCGGCTGGGCTTTCTGGAGACAGTGGCGGTGGTGCCCCTGCGGCAGAACGTCACGCAGTCTTGCCAGACGATCGCGCAGCTCTTCGCAGCTCAGCGGGAGGGCCGCTTGCCAGCTGGCTGGGACCCGTGCCTGCCCTTCGTGTCCGCGTTCGCCAACCGCGCGCAGTGGCTCTACCTGCACGTTGCTGTGCAGCTTGGACTCGCTGCCCTGTGGTTCCATTTTGAGGTCAGGGCTGAGCATGGGAGATCGATCCACGGGAGAAGAGTACTGAGGAGGAGGAGGAGGAGGAGGAGGAGGAGGAGGAGGAGGAGGAGGAGGAGGTGGACGAGGAGGAGGAGGAGGAGGAAGAGGAGCAGGAGCACAAGTTGGTGGTGGCAAAGGAGGCAAGAGATGAGTAGGAGGAGAGGAACAATAATAATGAGGATGAGGGAGGCTAGCAGGATAGGGAGAGGAAGAGTAGGGACATAGGCAGGGAGGCGAGCTGAACGGGGTGTGATTCCCAGGAGAGGATCTGGGCACTCCTGAGCACTGGGCACTCCTGAGCACCCCTTGGACTATGGTCTTTCCTGAGATGCTGCTTTGCCTAAGCAGTGTGCACGTGCCTTCGCGGTTTCATCTCCTCCCTACGATCCGCGCGGTAGGGGGCTGATAGTTCGGATTGTTTCTGGTGTGTCTTGGCTTTGAGGTCTCGGGGTGTCTCTGTTGCTTCTGGATTGTCCGCTCTCTCGCTGCAGATTGCTCAGGAGCAGTTCTTGCCAGTGCCATGTCCAGAATACGGAAACAGCGGAGACGGGGCAGGAGTTCTGTGTAGGCGTGCGCACACGATACATTTATACAGTAATTCGGACATGAAGCCCTCAGGTCCTATGGGTGCAGAGCCCGCTGCCAGTGCTGAACAGACTATTGGTACAGCCCTCGCAGGTCCTGCCATACAGGCACCCTTGCCAGCGACGGTGTTGTGCAGAGACGGATGCCGATGTCTTCCTGGCCGACAACTTCTATGCTGCGTATATGCCGCGACACACTCTTTTTATTCTCAGGGCGTCCTCGGCTACACAGTCTTGGCTTCAGCTCTTCGTGCAGTGGTTGCTGACGTACCCGTTTGCTGACGCTAGGCGTGGCCTGCATTATATGGCGTATCCCGAAGAGCCAGACTCTGTTCCCTCGATGTCCATGCTGCCTGGAAAGGACAGCATGCCTCGCGTCGCGATTGGAGATCTGGACGTGGAGCAGCAGTTCGTGGGGACTGACGGCTGGTTCGGGGAGATTGGCAGAATCTTATCCTCATCGCTTCGCGGCTATTCATTTCGGCAGGAACAGCAGGTACTCGATGGATCGGTTTTGATGAATGATGCCCGTCCGGAGGGTTCTCGACGGGGGTTGCCCGTGGGCCGTTGTCCACTACGCATGTCTTTGTTTGTTTTTCGCTGTGACATGTATGTGCTTGTTGTTCTCATGCGGTGAGAACTGGGATGATGCAATTCACTTAGCCGTCGGGCGCTGTGCGACGCATTGCGGTGGAATGCATTGCATCGGAGTGCCCTCGTGCAGCTGGCCATGACACTACGCGTGCGCGTGACCGTGCTGTTCATTTGAACTCCGTGAGGCCGCTGGGCGTACGATAGAATGTGAGATGTGTCAAACTATTCTGGTGCAGTGATCATATTTTGCCACATGAAGCCTGTCCCTTACGTGTGTTTACACATGCAGCTATACATGTATACACAGACATACACAGTATGTTCGATCTTAGTCAGCGTGGTACTGAAACAGTGTTCCCTTGCATCCTATGCGGTATAATCTACATCCCCAGGCCGAAAGTTTTCCCTCCTGGAGTTGGCAATGACAACGCCACTGGATCACATGGGATCGTTTTCGGGGTGTGCAACAGTTTCGTGGATCCTATTTTGGTATTGTGCAGGTCCACTTTCCCGTGTGTGGAAAAACTAATGAATCCATGTATTTTCCTGGAGTAACTTTAACAATGATTGATCTCATGGGCCTACAGGAAATTGTATCCACTGGGGCATCATGCTATCTACGGAGATGTGGCTCTGCAGACCCATGCTATGTTTCTACGGGGGACGGGTTTTCTTACGGTGAAGAGAGAGGAAGAGAGAGGAGGCAAGGGGATGGGGGGGGGAGGAGGAGGGAGGGGGACGGAGGTGGGAGGGGGATATGGGAGGACGAACGAGGGAGGAGGGAGAGGGGGAGGGAGGAGGGAAGAGGAGGAGGAGCAGGAGGAGGAGGAGGAGGAGGAGGAGGAGGAGGAGGAGGAGGAGAATGAGGATGAGGGGGGAGGAAGGAGGGTGGGAGGCGGAGGGAGGAGGCAGGAAGGGTCCTCCTCTCGGGCCAATTCTTCGGGCTCTCTTTTGCGGGGCCTCTCGGCCCGCCCAGGGGCTCTCTCGGGCCATCTCGGGGGCCTTTTGGGCTGCCTTGGGGCGAACTTTGGGGGCTTCTTGGGCCGTCTTGGAGCGCCCGAAGCCCGAGAAGGCGAGGGCGCCAACGTCATTCGACAGCATGCTGGAAGCACACGGTTTTGCTTCTTGGGGCCCTCGAGGGCGGCCTCCTGCATGGGGGCGTCGTGGGGACCTCTTGGGCCGTCTTGGGGCCGTCTTGGGGCGTCCAGGGGCGCTCTTGGGCCGTCTGGGGGCGCTCTCGGTCCGTCTTGGGGGCGCCTCGGGGCTCTCGTGGCCCGTCTTGGTGCCCTCTGGCCTCCGGAGAGTCGCGCGACGGGCCCCAAGAGGCACGCGGGGAAGCCCCAGGAGCGCCTGGTTCGCGGCCAGAGCCCGGGGCTGTGGTCCCCGGGGAGGATATTTGCATCGTTCCATACTCATCTCGCACTCAGTATCCAATCGAGAGAATCCTGGGGGGCCCGATGACGCTCGACTTCGTGCCTCGGGGCACGATGGTGGCTTTCGAAGAGCTGCTGAGGGATCAGTTCTTGCCCCTAAGTTCAGGTCGGCCACACCGCGCCTACAACAGTTTTGCAATTTCGGCCCAGTCACCTCCGTGGCAGTGACGGAGGAACATCTTAGGGTCAGAGGTTGGGGGCCGACTATTTGCATGAGGAGATTTGCAGGTCGATCTGAGCGGGCTTTGCTATCAAACAACACGAAGGACACGCACCGTAAGATGATTTCCACACGCGATCTGAACGCCTTCAGGTCGACATGAAAATGCTAAGTTGCCCCCGTGCATGACATACAATGTAGTTTGGTGGCGTTTTTCGATTCTACCCCGTTTGGCGATTCTGATGCTTCCAAGTGTGTTAACGGTCGTGCAGATTGACCCACGAGGCGGCTGCGCCCCATCACGCCATTTGCGTGACCCATGATATTGTACCGGGCCCCGAGAGTCTAACGGAAATTAATGTACATGGTCGATTTGCCTTGGCCCGCTCACTCGCGATGCGCATGCGTGGCGGTGCTCTGTTTGACGTTTCCATGCATGCATTTGTCGTTCGCGAAACTTTCGTATCCGTTTTGTACACGAAGTTTTTCGCACTGCACTTCGGTTGTAGAATGGGCGTTGTCGTACGTCCAGTTTCCCCGCAAGGGGGATCGTGGATCTTTCGAGCTCAGTGGGTTCATCAACGATGACGACAGGATGAACATGTTGGATTCGCTTTTGCTTGCTGACGACCCGAGTGATGTGGAACAGTTGCTTCTCCCATTTCGTAAGATTCGATCTCCTTTGAGGCCGATGCAGGTTTTATATGACTGGCTGGAGGAAGGACGGGGCGCTCCTGAGCAGTGCGCTTGGGAGCACGTGCCACAGGCATACATTGGTGGTTTCGCCCGTGACGTAGAAACCAGCTTCAGCTGGTTGTGGGAGGCAAAGTGCGTCTGCGTTCAGCTGGGTAGTGATTGCAAGGGTGTAACCTGCGATGGAGAAGCGGAAGGATGCTCAGTCCGAGTCGGCCAGCCGATGCTTGCAGCATCACCGTTCAGCGAACATAGCCACGTAAAGAGTTGCACTGGCAGAGACTGCAATGCATTACCGATTCACCGACTCATTCATGTGAATTTTGCTGACGGCTGTTGCGAAAAGGAACAACGCCAGAGCTCCGAAACTGCGAAGCAGTTTGGAGCGGAGGAGTCGCGGGCGCTCCGAGGCGATTTTTTGGATGATGAGTTTCGAAAGCGCAACCATCATCTTCTGAACTTCAACCGCACTCCAGAATTGACACAGTACAAAACTCCTAGCGGCAAGATCGGATATTACGTTTGGAAGGCATATGTTCTTCTGCGTACAGTTGAAGATCCCGGGCTACCATGGGACACAACCGTCGTAGTATGGACAGATGCAGGCATCCATTTTGTAGATGATATGCGTCCGCTTGTGGACAAATACATGCGGGAGACCGATGTAGCTGCAACTCGAACGCCTATGCTTGAGGGGGATTTCTCGAAGCGGGATGCCTTTATTCTTTTGGACGCGGACTATCAGGGAATCATGGAGACCAGCCAGGTTGCTACGGGCATCATCATTGTACGTAAGACAAAGATGGCAATTCAGTTCTTGAGGGAATGGCTGGCTGCATGCGAGGACCCGCGCATCATGACAGAGGAGCCTTCAGTGTTAGGGTTTCCAGATTACTTCACCTTCAAGAACAACAATGATGACCAAACCGCATTCTCGCTCGTTTTCAAGCGCTACGGCTTCGTGCCTTTTTCTGTCGGGGAGCGCGACGATGTCGTGTACACCGGACGCAACCTGGCGAAGTTCCGGCAGGTCTCGGACGCCTTCGCGGTCGGCCAGACATCAGACCGCGAGGCGTACCTTCAAGCAGCGGACACGGCCGCAGCGGTGCATGAGGCGGCCCCCGACGCGCATGCTGACGGGATATAAGTCGTGCGGGCCTTCCAGAGCGTGCGGGCTTGTGCCTGCTGGAGCAGAAGGAGCAAAGAAGAGATAGAGATAGAGAGAGAGAGAGAGAGTGGAGATACAGGAGGGGGACGGGTCGACTCGAAGGAATCCCCTCCGACCCTTCACCGTTACTCAGCATGAGTGCTACTTTCATTTCGCCAGCGTTTTGGTTTCTCCAACGTGGACGTCTTCGGCCAGTCGGAGTGGTGCTCTGGCTGCTGCGCCGGCAGAATCTACCTGTGGTGCTGCGGCACCACGGCACCACCGCGCAAGGCGCCGAGGCACATCTCGGCCCTGGGGCGTCGCAGACCCGCGGGTCTGAGCCAGAACCTCGCCCCGACGCCGGCGCAGGGCGCACAGCTGGAGGAACATGCAGGGCGCCAACGAGGCCCCCGCTCCCTCAGGCGAGACCCCAGGGGGCGTCCTCCGAGGCCCCGGCCTCGCGGGACCCGCAGCCCGCCCGTGGGGCTTCCGGCCAGCCAGCCAGCCAGCCAGCCAGCCAGCCAGCCAGCCAGCCATCCAGTCAGCCAGCCAGCCAGCCAGCCTCCTCCTCCTCCTCCTTCTCCTCCCCTTCTTTCCTCCTCCTCCTCCTCCTCCTCCTCCTCCACGTCCTCCTCCACGTCCTCCTCCTCCTCCTCCTCCTCCTCCTCCTCCTCCTCCTCCTCCTCCCCTTCCTTCCTCCTCCCTCTCCCTCCTCGCGCCTTCTCTGACCCTCTGCTCCTTTTTTCCCTGGGGGGGGCCGACGCCTCGATGCGCCTGCTCGGCCCTGGTCCTTCGACCTCAGCTCGACGTCGGCTTCTCTGGCCCTCGAGGACCGAGGGCCGATCCTCGAGGTTCGAGGATCGAGGATCGAGATTCGATGCTCGGCCCAGCTCTCGAGCCCCGCCCGGTGGTGGCGGGCTCGGCCTCCACCCGTGCCCGGCGTGCGCGGCACCGCTGGGGCAGCGGAGCGGGGCGCGGCTGCTGGTCCGCCCTCCCCCCCATCTTCGCCGCGTCGGCCGGCGCCGCCCGGAGACCGAGAGGCGTCGGCTGCACCGTAAGGGTGGCCCTTCGCCCAGACAGACCCCCCAATCTGACGTGTCGATCAGTGAATTGTCCGTTTTCGGTGCCCTTTAGAGGGCGCCGCGGACGTCATCTTCCAGGCTTGCGCCCGCCAGGCTTTGGCCCGAGGTCGTTTTCATGAAACCACGTTTTGCTAAAGGGGGTTCTGTCCATGCCCGACAGATGGGGTCCTCCGATCGCTGAACGCGAAGCTGTGCAGTCAAACCGCATGGCAAGGATGAGCGATTTTCCAAGGTTCTCCTCGCGTCCTTCCCTTTCGGCCCATCCTTGGCCGCTTTCGCTGGCCGAGCCCCGCTCGCAGAGTGTCGACATTGCCTTCCAAGGCCCTTGCATCCTTTTCGTGCGTCCTTATTCCATTCAACGCCCCTGAGGGGGCAGACACCGCCGCCCCACTTTTTGTTGGAGCCCGGAGTTTCCTTTCGGGGGGTCCAGCACGGCCCCAGAGGGTCCAAGAAGACGCGGAGAAGAGCCCAAGAAGATCCCCAGAGGGCCTCAAGAGGGCCCGAAAAGGGCAAAATGGGTACGCAAAGGTGTCGAAAACGGCGTAGGAAACCGATCAGGGATACAGAGAGGCAGAAAGGAGCATCGCCAGTCAGTTTTGGGGCCTCAGAAGGGCTTCCAGGGCCCCCCAGGGCGCGCCCCAAAACCGTTCACGACAGCACCAAAAAGGAGTCCAGACGGGCGTGGAGGGCCCCGAGAAGCTGTCAGGGCGGCCGCAGAGAGCATCCGCAGGTTCCAAGATGGCCGCAAGGGCCCGCGGAGATACACGGGAGCTCGAAGAGAGGCGCCAGGAACAGCCCGATAAGGACAGAGTCGTCAGAGTCTTATGTGTTTTGCAGTGTTTTTCCCAACCATCCTGTGGTGTTGGTCTTCGTTTTGAAGAGACAGCGCCCCGCGTCCTCCCTCCTCCTCCTCCTCCCCCCTCCCTCCTCCTCTCACCCGTCATCATCACCATCATCGTCATCATCATCGCCGTGATCAGCACCATCACCCCTCACACGTTTCTTGGCCCCATAGGGAGCTCCACCGAAGACCCCAGTGCTGCAGGCCGCATGCGTCCCGCACGCCCAATTCGGCACACCCCTCACACGTTTACCGAAGGCCCCAGTGCTGCCGGCCGTATGCGCCCCGCACACCCAATTCGGCACACCCCTCACACGCTTCGTGGCCCCATAGGGAGCTCCACCGAAGGCCCCAGTGCTGCCCGCCGCATGCGTCCCGCAAACCCAATTCGGCACACCCTTCACACGCTTCGTGGCCCCAAAGGGCGCTCCACCGAAGGCCCCAGAGCTGCCGGCCGTATGCTTCCCGCACACCCAATTCGGCACACCCCTCACACGTTTCGTGGCCCCATAGCGAGCTCCACCGAAGGCCCCAGTGCCGCCAGCCGCATGCGTCCCGCACACCCAGTTCGGTACAGCCCTCACACGTTTCGGGGCCCCATAGGGAGCTCCACCGAAGGCCCCCGTGCTGCCGGCCGCGTGCGTCCCGCACACCCAATTCGGCACACCCCTCACACGTTTCGTGGCCCCATAGGGAGCTCCACCGAAGGCCCCAGTGCTGCCGTCCGCATGCGTCCCGCACACCCATTTCGGCACAGCCCTCACACGTTTCGTGGCCCCACAGCTAGGTCCACCGAAGGCCCCAGTGCTGCCGGCCGCATGCGTCCCGCACACCCAATTCGGCACACCCCTCACACGTTTCGTGGCACCACTGGCACCATAGGGAGCTCCATCGAAGGCCCCAGTGCCGCTGGCCGCATGCGTCCCGCACACCCAATTCGGCACACCCCTCGCACGTTTCGTGGCCCCATAGCGAGCTCTACCGAAGGCCCCAGTGCTGCCCGCCGCATGCGTCCCGCACACCCAATTCGGCACACCCCTCACACGTTTCGTGGCACCATGGGCACCATAGGGAGCTGCACCGAAGGCCCCAGTGCCGCTGGCCGCATGCGTCCCGCACGCCCAATTCGGCACACCCCTCACACGTTTCGTGGCCCCATAGGGAGCTGCACCGAAGGCCCGAGTGCCGCCGCCCGCATGCGTCTCGCATGCCCAATTCGGCCACCGAAGGCCCCAGTGCCACCGGCCGCATGCGTCCCGCACACCCAATTCGGCAGACCCCTCACACGTTTCGTGGCCCCGTAGGGAGCTGCACCGAAGGCCCCCGTGCCGCCGCCCGCATGCGTCCCGCACGCCCAATTCGGCACACCCCTCACACGTTTCGTGGCCCCGTAGGGAGCTGGTGGTCCGGACAGCTTCCCTAGGGCCAATCTCTTCGTCGTCGTCGTCCGTCGTCGACGTCCGACCTGCGCGCGTCGCGGGGGCTCCGCGTAGCGCGGCGCCCGCAGCCTTGAACTTTGGAGTGCGCGGGCAAAGAGGAAAGAAAAGAAGGGGAGGAAGCGGGCGCGATCCTCGTGTGGGCGTGCCGACATGGGCGTCGCGGCGCGCAGGCGCTGCCGTCGGGGTTCCCAGGAAAACTCCTTGCGGAGGCTACGCTCAGTGTCACGAGTTCTCAGAATCAGGCAGACCCAAACCATTCACAGTCGTATGCAATTACGTTCGGCGACTCCATGCTCGCAGTCATGCGAATATAATCCATCGCACGCATATTCATTCAGAATCAGACTCACTCGCGCTTAGACTCGCCCGCGCTCAAGCTGTCATACTCAGACCTATCGTTTTCGTTCGTGTTGTGTATTCTATCACACACTTCGGCACACCACTGATACGGTTCGTGACCCCATAGGGAGCGCCACCGAAGAATATATTCACAATTCCTGTATTCACAACTGCGTATGGTTGGGTCCTTCGCCAGGCTAATTTTGATTGTTGGGGGTGCCTGGTGTGTGAGACTCGAAGAGAGGTGAAGAGGCATCCGAGACGGCCGTTGGTGGCCCAAAGGGCGGTCAAGATCAGCCCAGAAAGAGCCCCGAGAGGCCCCCCAAACTGGCTTAGTGGGCTCTCGGAGAGGTGTCTGAGAGGGCTGGTGGCGCTCGGAAGCCGAGCATGTGAAAGGGGGGTCGTTTTGGGACGGAAGTGGTGGCAAGACGGCGCCCTGGCCGCAGCCCGGGCCCCCAGGCCGGCGAAATGAACAGGCCGCGGGGAGGGGGGGCCTCGATGGGCCTCTTTTGGGCTCTTGGGGGCCTCTTGGGCTTTCTGGGAGCCTCTTAGGGGCATCTTGGGGGCATCTCGGGGTCCTCTTGCCTGGGTCGTCTTGGGACGATCTTGGGTGCCTCTCTTGCCGTCTTGGACGGAACAGGCAACGTTGTGGGACAATATTGAGGCATCTTGGGATCATGTTCGGCACATCGTGAGGCCTGCCACCTATTAATGTGGATTCATGAGCCCTCTTGGAGCTCCCTTGGGGTCTCTTGGGGCGCTCATGGGGCGATATTGAGGGAGCCGAAAGTCGCTCTCTGGAGTTCCGGCATCCTTGATCGGACCTTGCCGGGACCTTGCTGTGACCTGGCCGGGGGTCGGCCAGGGTACTCTTCGTCTGGGGACCCCCAGGGGCCGCCCCGCGCGCGCAAATCAGAACATACATAAACCCTTTGAACCAGTTGCCGGAGATGTTAGCACGCCTCTAGCCCGTTGGGCCGGCATTGCGGGTTGACTGTAGCAGCGGCTTGCGCGCCTGGGTTTGGCCACCCCACGTCCCCCGCTAAGCCTCGTACCGAAGGTCACTCTTGTCCAGGGTCACCCGTTCGTGTAGCCGATCCATGCTCATGCGCAGCGCCGTGGCAGATCCACGGCCCAGCGTCCCTTCCCGAAGCCCTCCGCCCAGACGTCCAGCGCATCGAAGACATCACGACGGAGTTTTCCCGCCGTTTTCGTTCTCTGGCGGCCCTGGCCAGGACTCGGGATGGAAAGCCGGCCCTGGAGATGACGAGCGAACAACACACATCCATACCCATGGAGGGGTCGAAGGGAGGGGGACTTGCCATGGGTATGGGTGCGGGTTGTCGGACCCCGGGGGGCGCTCCTGTTCGAGTGGGGACCCCCATTCGACAGCACGCACCCATGGCCCCCTCCGTCCCCCCTATGGGTATGGGTGTGTGTGTGTGTGTGTGTTGTTCGTTCGTCATGGAGCTGGGCGTCGCCGCCGCCGTCGCCGTCGTCGTCGTCGTCGGCGTCGTTGTCGTCGTCGTCGTCGTCGTCCTTGTTCTTCTCGTCGTCGTCGTCCTCGCTGTCCTCGTCGCTTCCCGGGGGCCCCGCATGGCAGAAATCCAGACATCGGATCTCTGGGTACTGTTGTCGCAGCGGCCCTCTCGGCGCGGCGCCGTCCTCGGACTCGCTGCCGGCCTGGCGCAGCCACGACGGCGTTGGCGACGGCGGCGACAACGACGACGAGGACGACGAGGACGACGACGAGGACGCTGATGGCGACGACGATGACGACGAGGGCGGTGACGACGACGACGACGAGGACGACGACGAGGACGATGACGAGGACGACGACGACCACGACGACGAGGACAACGACGACGACGAGGACGACGACGACGCCGACGATGACGACGACGACAAGGACGACGACGAGGACGACGACGACGAGGACGGCGACGAGGACGACGACCGGGACGACGACGACGACGAGGACGATGACGACGAGGACAAGGACGACGACGACGAGGACGACGACGACTGGGAATACGATGACGACAACGAGGACGACGACGAGGAGGAGGAGGAGGACGAGGACGACGACGACCGCGACGATGGCGACGAGCGCGACGACGACGACGACAAGGACGACGAGGACGACGACGACGAGGACGACGAGGACGACGATGGCGACGAGCACGACGACGAGGACGACGAGGACGACGACGATGACGACGAGGACGACCACGACAACGAGGACAAGTGACGACGACGACGACGAGGACGAGGACGACCACGAAGAGGACGACGATGGCGACGAGGACGACGACGACGGCGACGAGGACGACAACGACGACGACGAGGACGACGACGAGGACGACGACAATGACGACGAGTACGAGGACGACGACGACGAGGACGATGACGACCACGGTGACGACGAGGACGACGTCGGCGACGAGGACGACGACAAGGACGAGGACGAGGACGACGACGGCGGCGACGACGAGGACGACCACGACGAGGACGACGACGACGAGGACGAGGACGACGACGAGGACGACGACGACGAGGACGGCGACGACGACGAGAACGACGACGAGGACGAGGAAGACGGCGAGGACGACGACGACGAGGAGGAGGACGACGAGGACGACGGCGATGACGACGACGACGACCACGACGACGACGACGAGGACGATGACGACGACGAAAACGAGGACGACGACGACGGCGACGAGGACGACGACGACGAGGACGACGTTGACGAGGACGAGGACGACGACGACCACAAGGGCGGCGAGGACGACAACGGCGACAAGGACGACGACGAGGACGACGACGATGACGACGACGGCGACGAGAACGACGACGACGACGAGGGCGACGACGACCTAGAGGACGGCGACGAGTACGATGACGACGACGACGAGGACGACGAGAAGGACGAGGACGAGGACGAGGATTAGGACGACGACAAGGACGACGTCGGCGACGACGATGACGACAAGGACGTCGACGTTGGCGACGAGGACGACGACGACGAGGACGACGACGACGAGGACAACGGCGAGGACGACGACGACGAGGACGAGGACGACGACGACGACGACGAGGATGGCCACGTGGACGACGACGGCGACGAGGACGACGACGACGACGAGGGCGACGACAACGACGACGACGAGGACGACCACGACGAGGACGACGAGGACGACGAGGACGACGACGACGACGACAAGGACGAGAACAACGAGGGCGACGAGGACGACGACGACGACGACGGCCACGAGGACGACGACGAGGACGAGGAGAACGACGACGACGATGACGAGTGACGACGATGACGACGAGGACGACGACGACGATGGCGAGGACGACGGCGACGAGTACGATGACGACGACCGCGGCGACGAGGATGGCGACGACGACGACGAGGACGACGACGACGAGGACGATGACGACAAAGACGAGGACGAGGAGTACTTAGACGACGACGAGGACGACGACGACGAGGATGACGACTCCGAGGACGACGAGGACGACGACGACGACGAAGACGAAGACGAGGACCATGACGACGACGACGAGGACGACGACGTGGACGACGGCGAGGACGACGACGACGGCGACGACGAGGACGACGACCACGGTGACGAGGACGATGACGACGAGGAGGACGTCGACGACGACGAGGACGACGACTACGAGGACGACGACGGCGAGGACGACGACGACAACGACGACGACGATGACGACGACGACGAGAACGACCGGGACGACGAGGACGACCACGACGACGACGAGGACGACGACGACGACGAGGACGACGACGAGGACAAGGACGACGACGACGACGAGGACGACGAGGACGAGGTCGACGACGACGAGGACGAGGACGACGACGACGAGGACGACGAGGACGACGACGACGAGGACGACGACGACGGCGACGAGGGCGACGACGACGACGACGGCGACGAGGACGACGGCGACGAGGACGGCGACGGCGGCGAAGAAGTCCGCGCGCGCGCGGACCTCCAAGGGCTTCGGGGGCGCTCCAGGCAGGGCATCGTTTCTGAAGGCATCGAAGCTTGCACGTCTTCCTCGGCGGAAGGCGGCGGAGAGCCTGGTTAGCCCAGACCGTGTTAGCAAGTGTTAGCCTGGTTAGCCCAGACCGGAAGGCGGCGGCGAAGTAGCAAGTGTTAGCGCCGAGACATCGGTAGGCCTTTTGGCTAGCCCACCGCAAAACTTCCAGCCGAATGTTCGAGGGAGTAGCGACGTAAAAAGGAGAGCCTGGTGGATTACCTCACTGCCTCCGCCGACGGAAGCTGGCGGAAGGCCAGGGGAAGACGGCGGAAGTAAAACATGCCCCTGCAGGCGATGGCAACATGGGTGGGTTCAGGGCTCCCGGAGCCCGCCATCTGAGCGACGCAAGAGAAGGGGGTCGTCTGCGCCGACATTGGCGCGTAAGCTGCCCGCGCAAGCTCACGCCTCAGCGCCCTCGTCTCCGATGTGGCGTGCCGCGCTGGCGGCTTGCGTAAGGCACCGCGTGAGGTCGCTGTGTCATCTCGCGTAAGACCCCTTTTTGATCGTCGCTCAGCTGTTTACGACAGCTTCGGTATTCGGTTACCTTCTCGGCCGGTGCCACTGCCGTCCTCACCAGCAGAAGCTTCGGCTCGAGCCTCGTCGCGGCCAGCGCCCGCGCGTGCGCCCGGGGGGCCCCGCCCCGCGAGCGCAGCCCTCGGCCGCCAGGCTCGCCCACCCTCTGAGGCGGGCTCGCGAAGATGTCCACCGCCGTCGTCGACCCGGTGTTTGAGGCCCTCGGACTGACGCAGGCTCTGGGGGGAAGGGGGCCTGTTCGCTTGAAGACGAGCGAATGGCATAAACATACACTTTCGGAGATCCGCGCAGACTATTTGGATCTGCGCTGGGCTCCCCTGGCGGCGCCTCTGGCGCCGCCCCTGGCGCGCTCCGCGCGCCAGGGACGGGGGTCCAGCTCCGACCCACGAAATCTGCGCGGAGCTCCGGCAGCTTGTGTCTATGTAGTCTTGCTTCTTCAGTATACGCGCTGTCCGCCGTCGCCTCTCCTCCCTTCCCCCCCCTCGCTCCCGTCGGCCGTCTCCCCGGCAGCCAAGGCGCGGGAATCAGGACCATGTCTTCGGGCTCAGGAGGTGCTGCGGTTTTCGGGCCGCTCCTCGGGTCCGGGTCTGGGAGCCTGTTCGTGGCCGAGGCTCGACTCTCGGCTGTCTATCATCTAGCGCTCCCGGTTGTAGGGAAGTCGCTGTGCTCCCTCCCCCCCGCCCCGCTCCCCCCTCCCCCCCCTCACCCAGAGAGAGAGGCAATCCCCATTGGTGGAGTGTCCTGACATTCGGTCGCGGGTAGGCAGGCAGGCAGGTCGGTAGGAAGGGAGGAAGAAAGTGGGCAGGTAGGTTGGAAGGTAGGTAGGCGGGTAGGTAGGTGAGTAGGTCGCAGTCGAAGTGGTAGTAGTCGTTGTCGAAGTCATACGTGTGGTCGTAGTTGTAGTCGTAGTCTGTAGCGTCGTCTTAGTGGCAGTCGTTGTCGTAGTCGTAGTCATAGTCGTAGTCGTAGTCGTAGTCGAAACCGTAGCCGTAGTCATCGTAATCG
>CAUYUJ010019724.1:0-12500 GCA_963575745.1 Prorocentrum cordatum
GGAGGAGGAGGAAGGGAGCGCTCTGGAGCGCTCTGGCACGGCCGCGGCGCCCGACTCGTGCTCCAGAGACTTCCGGGCTCTCCCACGCCCTCGCCGCTCGGCGCCATCCTGCGCTGGCCCACGTCCGGGCGCTTCTGCCCCTCGGTCTCACGCCTTCGGGGCTCTCTCGCGGCCCTCTTGGGGGACCCGGGGGGCTTCCTTAGGGCCCCCCCCCGCCACGGAAGCACTCGCCTCGGGGACGTAGCCCATGCGATGCGTGCGTCAAGGGAGCTGGTCCGGAGCTTTGGCTTGGCGCATCGTTCTGCCACTTCTGGCCATCGGCGCGACAAGCTATCCACGTCCTGGTCCCCGCGCGTCCACGTCCCGAGTCGTTCTGATCCTCCCGCCTTGCGGAACGGAGCGGTACGCTATCCGCTGGCCCGGCATGGCGTGTCGCCGGGGCCGCCGCTTCGACACGCTAAGCAGATTTGTTCCCGACCGTAGACTACGCGATGCGTGCGCTAAGGGAGCTGCAACGTGCTATCAGCTTTCAGTCTGCATGTGTGACGTGTGCTCCCATATATTCAAGGGGTTTGCGCAATTCCGTCGACCCCAGCGAAGGAGAGACGTCCAAGGCGTTCGGTAGGCTATGTTGGAGCTGGAGCGGCTGGGTGCTTGCTTGTTTCACGCCAGTCAGGGTGAAGGAGTAGGAAGAGGAAAAGGACGAGGAGGAGGAGGGGGAGGAGGAGGAGGAGGGTAGCATCCGTGATGTCTGCTCCCAGAAGATCCAGGTGTACAGTGGCGGCGCGCATTAAGAAACCATCTGCGCTTCGTCAGGGTGCCCACGATTTCCTCGCTACGCGCGCTGCGTGGTGTCTTCCCGCGGCCGTCGAAGTAGCCGCTGCGCTCCGGGTGCTCCAGGCTTCCCTTCAGGTGCACCTCGCGCGCGGGTTTCAGGGTCGGGTGTTTTGCCAGGGCTTCTTGCGACCACGCCCGCACTGTGTCTCCGCCCGGGGGCTGCAGCAGCGGCTGGGGAGCACCCCGGGCGGTCGGCACTGCCTGCCTCCATGGGCTCCGGCAGCCCACGTGTTCTGCGAGACCTCTGGGGCGAAGCTGCGCACGTCCTCCCCAGCGCCACCGAGATAGGTGCCAAGACCTCCTCGCGTCGGGAAAAAAGGGGCGCTCCAAACAGGGCCTCGCCTTCGAGGATCGAAGGAGTTGTCATCTCTTCCACGGCGGATCCGAGGCGGCGGAAGTAAAAGAGGTGCCCCCAAGAGATGGAACCATCTTGGGGTTCAGGGGTTCCGGCATCGCCCAAATGAGGGCGGGGCATTCTTGGCTGTTTTCGCCCGCCCTCACCCGGTCCCGGGGCCGGCAAAAAGTCACTCGGGATGAAGAACCAGCCCTGGGGCAGGGGTCGAGACTCCCGGGGACCCCCGTGTACAGAAGAGATCGCGACATCAGATCTTTGGGTAGGTAATGCTCGGTGCCACCGAGGCGGATAAGCCAGCAAAGGGGGGCTTCGGCAGCGTGCACGAGGGTGGCAGGAAAGTAATTAGCAGGAAAGTAGACGCCACTTTCGCGCGTGATGGCGCAGCAACGTGGCAGCGCCCTGCGTCGATCAGAGTCGGGGTCGATTGAGTACATATTAGGTCGGCGCTGAAATGCCCACCCCTTGGGCCATCCTCCCTTTCTTGCCACCCCCCAAGATGTTGCCCTCACCCTGCCTCCATCCCAGCCCATATGGTCGATCGCCCGTGTGCACGACGAGCCCAGGTGGTGTTCGATCGCCTGCGCGTTCGATTGGCCACTGCATGTATCCGGGGGCTCGGATCGCCCGTGGGTTCGGCGAGGCCACCAGGCGAGCATACGTGCAATGACAAGCCCCTGGGCCATCAGTCTGAGAACTCAGAAGACATAAGCATAAAGTTGGAGCATCCGCGCGGATTTCTTTGGATCGGGCAGCGTCGCAGGTGCCGCCAGGGGGTAGAGTGCCGATCCTAGAAATCCTCGCGGGCCTCCAGAAGTTTATGTTCGTGCCTCTGTTTCGTTCCTGCCAGTTTATCCCTCCTGGCCTCCCCCGGGATGGTGTCCTCACCCTGCCTCCGTCTCAGCTTGGAGACTTCTCTTGCCTCGCTGGGTGCGCGTCCGGCACGCGTAAAAGCTGGGTGTTGGCCAGTTTGCCCTGCTCGTTCGCTGTACTGTTCTGCCGTCTTTCAGGCTTCTTGGGAGGTCTTTGGGGTGCCCTTTGGGGGACCTCCCACCTGCCCCTGCTTGCCTGGATGGACCAGCTGGAGGTCTCGACCCCATTCCCCGGGACAAGCTTTTCACCTTGAGCCGTCCATTGACAGTCCCCGAGGGCCGAACGGTTGCCCGAAACCGTCCGTTGTGTTTTTTGGGTTCACGGCCCGAGCACAGACATCCGACGATCTGAATTTTTCCTATGCGCGGCTCCAGAGGCCCCGACCTTTTCCCTGGGCGTAGCCTTCGTCCCCGATCCACATTCGATAGCCCCGTGTCCCGACAATGGTCCCCATCCCAGACTCCCGACGTCATGATTTTTCCATGACGCGACCCATAGAGGTCCGGACCCATTCCCCGGGACGGGCGTTCCATCTTGAGTCGTTATTCGACGGCCCCGAGACCCGGTAAGGGCCCCCAGAGGCCGAAGAGAGCACAAAAACCTTCCGTCGTGATTTCTGCATGACCCGAGGGGGTCTGGGACAGAGGCCGAGATCGAGAAGGGCAGCCAGGATTACAAGAGAATGAGCCGCTGGAGACCTGGGGCGGAGGAGGAGGAGAAGGAGGAGGAAGAGGCGGAGGAGGAGGAGGAGGAGGAGGAGGAGGAGGAGGAGGGCGAGGCGGGGAAGGGGGAGTAGGAGGAGAGGAGGAGGAGCGAGGTTAAGAGGAGGAGGAGGAGGAGGGAGGAGGAGGATGAGGACGAGGAGGAGGAGGGACGAGGAGGAGGGCGCTCCTCCTCCTCCTCCTCCTCCTCCGCCTCCTCCTGCTCCTCCTTTTCCACCTGCTCCTCTTCTTCTTCTTCTTCCTCCACCTCCTCCTCCTCCTTCTCCTGCTCCTCCTCCTCCTGCTCCTGGGGGGGAAGTGCGGGAGCCTCCCCCCTGCCTCCCCCCGAGGGCGCTGCTCCCGCCCTGCCTCCTCGGCCCCCGGGACGCCGTGCTTCTGCTGCGCGGCTCCGGGGGGGCCCGGTCCTCACCGGCCTCGCTCCAAGCACTGCTCGCAGAGTGCCTATTCGCAAGCGTCCGACAGCCCCGAGATCCTGGCGTTGCAGTTTCCTCACAAGGAGCATTGTCGCTCCATTTCGGGCCCCAGGACCCTCGCAGATCGATCCGGCCCGAAAGAGTACGCAGAAAGATGGGGTCTGGGGCTCCGGTCATGTTTTTTTGCGATGTTGACATTTTTTCGCTGCGTCGGATCTCAGGGTAGCCTGGCGAAGAGCCCAGTCATGCGAATTTGTGAGTAATCCGCAGTCGTGGGTATCGTCTCCCGTGGAGCTCCCCTCTGGGCCGCGAAACGCTGCACTGGGGGGGCGGGAGGGGGGACGCATGCGAATTGCGCCACCTGGGACCTTCGGTGGAGCTCCCTCCGGCACCTCGACACGCTGTACTGGGCGGGGGGGACGCATCCGAACTGCGAAGAGGGAGGATGGAGGAGGGGGAGGAGGAAGGGAGGAGAACGCGGGGCGCTGTCCCTTCCAAACGAGGGCCCTACACCACAGGAGGGTGGGACAAAAGCGCATGTTCGCCTCGAGGTCAAGGATCGCGGGTCCCCCGCGGCGGACCCGGGCCATTGGCGAGCAGCTCCTCTGCGAGTTGTGGAACGCGCCTGTCCACGATCGGACCGAGTGAGGGGGGGGGGGGGCGTGAGGGGGAGAAGGCCTTCCCAGAGGGCGGCCGGACCTCTCAGACGCCCTCGGAGTCGCAGCCTGGCCGCTCCGTCGTCTTGCCTTCTCCCTGCGCTTGCCCCTTCCTATAGGGGTGGAATACCGGTAGCCTTAAGTCGGGCCTGTCTCTCTAGAGGGGAATGCTCAAAACGAGTCAACAAACATAGTCTGGGGACGATGTTTGGACTATTTTCGAATCTGTGTTTCACATGTTGTTGGACTCTTTTTTATATTTCGTTCAAACTGCGCCTGTAGGGGGAGACGCCCGAGCTAACGGTAGCCACGGCATCTGTCTTTAGTATCCGACCAGCCGCCCGATGAGGAGGAGGAGGATGAGTCGACCAGCGGCGGGCGAGGGGGGGGGCCAAGCGAGAAGGACAAGGCCTTCTCTGAAGGCGGCACTTCTCAGACGCCCTCGGGCCTTCCGAGAAGCTGTCCTGCGTCTCCGGGGAAGTCTCAGGAAACGCCCCAGAAGGCCGGGGGACTTCCGAGCCTTTTCAGCAGCAGGCCCGCCCCTCCTCACCTATCCCCCCCCCCGCTCGCCGCCGACCAGAGGCCTGGAGCCCATCCCAGAGCCCGGCTTTTCTCAGCCACGGGCAGGGAGGGGCAGGGGGGAGGGGGGAGGTATTTCTTAGAAGCACCCCTGCTGCTTGGAAGGCGCGGTCCTTGTCTGCGAGGCTGGGCCGGCGCCTTCTTAGAAGCAGCCGCATTGCAAGACGCCCTCCCCCTCCCACGGCCCGCTTGTGCGCGCCGCCAATGTTCAGACCGTGCCGAGCACTTCGCGGTTCCGAGGCCCGACCCCGAAGCCAGAGGATACAAAAGGGCCTCCCGTCGCAGCATGTTCACGACCCGAGGGGGTCCTCGGGGGTCACCACTGGGGGTGGCGTGGGTAGAGGGCGTGGGTGAAGGGCGAGCGAAGGCGGCTTATATCTGGCCCAACCTCAGCCCCTAGGTGGGTGGCAAGTGCTCTGGGTGGCCTGATGGGGGTTCGGGAACTCCGCTACTTGCACGGGCTCCGCCCGCATGGCCCGGATCTGTACCCCCTATAAACCACCCAGGGTGTTTCCCATGTGTAACGTAAGTTGGGCCAGACACATCTGTGTATAGATGGCCGTTTCTGAAAACCCTGAACCAAAATGGGTTGCCACCTCTTGGGGAACATCTGTTTACTTCCGCCCATGCTCCGCCGACGGAGGCGGCCTTGTTTCACTTCCACGGGCTTCCGCCGCCCTTCCGCCGCCTTCCGCCGAGGAAGAGATGCCAACTCCTTCGATCCTCCATGGCGAAGCCCTTGTTGGAGCGACCCATTTTTCCGGACGCGAGGAGGTCTGGGCACCCATCTCGGTGGCGCTGTGCAGGACGTGCGCATCTTCGCCCTGGGGGCCTCGCCGCACACGTGGGCGTCCGGAGCCCATGGAGGCAGGAAGTGCCCACCGCCCAGGGTGCTCCCCAGCGGCTGCTGCAGCCCCCGACACATCGGGCGGAGACACAGTGCGGGCGTGGTCGCAATAAACCCTCGCAAGAAACCCGACCCTGATACAGACATGCACACATACATACATACAAGCATGCATGCATGCATACAATTTCGCATACATGCATGCTTATACTCATACATACAGACAAACATGCATACATGCATGCATACATGCACGCATGCATTCATGCATGCATACATACCTGCCTCTACACATACACACGTGCATGCATGCATACATACGTACACAAATACATGCTTACATGCATACATACACACATACATATACATGCACACTACATACATACACGTATACATATAAACATGCATACATACATAATCACACACATACATCCGCACCTACATACATGCATACATGCAGACATGCATGCATATATATACATCAACACGTACAGGTATATACATGCATCCGCAGACATGCATACACACATATATGTACACACATATCTACCTACCTACATACCAACCTGCCGACCTACATGTACACACATACATATACACGTTCAGACATACATACAAACACACATACACGCATCATACACACATGCATACCTACACATACATACATACAAACATTCACACGCATGCACCCACACATACGTACATACGTGCATACATGCATGCACACATACATACACGCACATACATACCTGCGGACACACACATGCATGCATACATTTACACACATGCATGCCTATTTATGTACATACATACATACACACATATATACACACATTCAGGCATGCATGCATCTATTTACACATACATGCATGCAGGCATACACACATGAATGCGTGCATACTCACATACATGCAACCAAACCTACACATATATTTACATATATTGACATATATATACATATAGTGATATATATATATATATAGTTATTCACGCACGATCTGCATACATATGCATACACACATACACATACACATACATGCCTACCTGCATACATACAGGCATACATTTATACACATACACACATACATATCTACATGCACACATGTATACATATACATACATACGTTGACTCGTGTATGCCTTGCGTGTCTGTATACATACGTACATACATCTGTACATGCATACATACATACACATACATTTACAGCCCTCTGTCGCATCCACTAACCGCCCCGTAGTCACTTAGCAACCCTCGCAGTAATCCCAGGAGGGTCGGGTCCGCCCAAGCCCCCAGAGATCTCTGCAGAGCGTCCCTGGCTGGCAGCCCGGGACGCTCTGCAGAGATGGTGAGGCGATGCATGGGGGGGCAGCCAGGGCTGCAAAAAAGGGACGGGCTCCTCAAGCGGGGCCCTCTAGGGCCCAAAAGGTGGTCTGTAAGGCCCGAAAAGTGCACCGTTCTTCCGCTCCCATCATCGCCCCCCCTTCAAGCGAAGCCCAAGGCCGGCAGCGAAGCCCAAGGCCGGCCCCCTCGACGTCGGCCCCGCCCTGCCAAGGCCAACGGCCGTGAATGACGTGACGGCGCCGGCCTCGGGCCTGGCGACAGAGAAGGCGACCTGTGACCGAGAACGTGGCGGCGTAGAAGACGACGACGACGACGACGACGACGACGACGACGACGACGACGACGACGACGACGACGACGACGACGACGACGACGGCGGCCAGACCCGGCGGCGCGAAACACGCCGTAGGCACGCGGTCCTGACCGACGACGACGACGACGTCGACGACGACGACGACGAGGAGGGGGGGGAGGGCGCGGGGGCAGGAGGGGGAGAGGAGGATCAGGAGGACGACGACAGCCGAGAGGGCGGAAGGCGACCACGTCGACGACGGCCCCGAAGGACGGATTCCCGGACGCTGACCTTCTGACCCGCGGCGACCGCCCCGACCCCGGGCGCCCCGAGGGGTGGGAGGGAAGACCCGCGGCGCGGGCAGGACAGGCGGGCGGAGCGCCGCGGGAAAGCGGAGCCTTGCGCCGCCGCCGGATGCGTCGTCGTCGTCGCCGTCGTCGCGGTCGTCGTTGTCGTCATCTTCGTCGTCTGTCAGGACCGCATGCCTATACGGCGTGCTGCGACGCCGGGTCTGGCCGCCACCGCGCTCTGGAGCGTGACGCGCGTGTGTGTGTGGTCGTGCTGCTCCACAGACGTCGGATATCTCAGCGATCCCCCGACGTCTGTCGTGCAGAGTTCATCGGACAGCGTCGTACCGTATGAAGCTCGAATGGCACGCCTCCTCGGGCGGGTTCGTGCTCGAGAGGAGGCTCGCAGCAAGGTTTAAGTTTTGGAGCGGGTGCACCTGCCGCTGAGGGCGAGGGTGGTTCGTGGTCGCCACTCTCGTCCTCTCAAAATCTCCCCCTGCCCCCATTTTTGTACTGGGTTGGTCCCTCCCTCCTTGGACTGGCTTCCTGGGAGTCGTCACATCTCATCTCATCCTTCTCCTCCTCCTCCTCATCCTCCTCCTCCTTCTCCTCCTCCTCCTCCTCCTCCTCCTCCTCCTCCTCCTCCCCCTCCGTAGCCATTTTGGCTCAAGCCATTTTGGCTCAAGCCGTTTTGGCTCAAGTAATCCATATGTCGAGTCAGCTGGACAGGTCAGCTTCTTCTCGGGGGTTATGTCAGTGCGGCCCGCGACACAAGTGCTGGACAGACCCCCATTAAGTGAGCTCCTGTGCGGAGCATCCATATCCGTCCATTTTTGGAGCAGCGTTCCGCATCCATACTCGTGCTCCATCCCGCACGCCACGACGACAGTCTTCTTCTACTGCATGGGCTCTGACGATTCTGGCTCTAGCGATTGCGGTCCTGGTCGACGTGACTCAAACAGCCGCAGTGGGGGTGAACGCACGGCCCGTCGTCGCGTCCGACGAGCTGGCACCAGCGGAGGAACTGACGTTGCCCTTGAGGATCGTGCAGCTCGCCGTCGACCTCCCCGCGAAGAACCCCCGCGTGAACACCGCCGTGAGCGTCCAAGACGTGACACAGGCTTGGCTGCTCCGCCGCAATGGGCCGCCCAACTGGCACCTCATGTTCCCGCCGATGCCCTTCAAGTTCGTGACCCCTGGGCCGCTCAAGGGCAGCCCCTCCTCACCAGCCAGGACGCTGCTGCCATGGAAATCATGTCCACCATCCCCAGCCAGGCCAGTGCCGATGGAGCAGCCTGCACCCCTGTTGGTGGCACCGCCACCTCTGTCGGGCCCGCTGCTGCTCCTGCCTCCGTGGGCGATGGCGCGACCCTGCCCGCCGACAGCGTGGGGGCGGCGTCCTCTGAAAGTGACTTTCAACAACACCTTCTTCTCTTTGTTCAACAGAGCATGGACTCCACTGTTGCCGACATGGACAGGCTCTGCAAGTCCTCGATGGCTGCCACCCAGACTGCCCTGGTGCAGGAGATGGCCCGCTTCATCGACCCGCTCGCCAAGAGCCTGGCGGCGCAGTCCAACGACGTCCACCATATCAAGTGCAGGCAGCAGGAAATGGAGCGCGACAGTGCCAGACTTCGAGAACAGGTCAACGAGATCCGCTCCAGCCTCGCCATCGCCGAGCGCCAGCTTGGGGCCGCCGACCTCGCCAAGCTTGCCGAGTACGACCGCGAGGCCGACCCGCTCCTCTTCACCGCCAACTGCCAGAGCATGGTCGCAGGCCCTGCTGTTCGTGCCGCCATCGAAGATTGGATCACCGCTGAGAAGGTCCGCTCGGGGTTCATTTAGGTGGTCGGCGGTGCCGTCCCCGCCAAGCGCTTCTTCGTCCATGTCAAGGGCGACGGTGGCACCGTTGCCCCTCGCGCCATGGCTCTGGCCCGTGCCTTGCGGCTTCCTGGTGGGGGATGGCGCGCCTTCACTGTGGAGACCCCAGACGGGCGGCGCGTCACCCTGCACGTGGGCGCTGACAAAGCCCCGCGTCAGATCCGTCGCGAGATGCACACAAAGCGCCTCCTCAACATCCTCGCCCAGGACTGGAGCCGCCCCGCCGCCATCAGGCCGCCATCAGGCCTAAGGGCATCATCAGCGCCAACGCCGTGCCGATCATCGAGGTCTTCCCCCAGGGCTTCCACGAGTCGCCCAAGATCTACTGGCACCCTGTCTCCGCGCAGTTCATCTCCGAGCGCGACCTCCGCACCATCGTCGAACACTTCAACCAGGCCACCGCTGCTACCGCCGAGGTGGACACGTCCAGCTGGTCTTGCTCCTAGCCCTCGCTGGCTGCCTTGGGTTCTCGCCCCCGCCCGAGGCGCTGACTCGCTCGCCAGCAGGGGGCTCTGCGTTGCGTCCTGGAACGCCAACGGTCTCCTCTGCCACCGCGCCCACAGGCGCAAGGCCAAGCTGGCCCGCCTTGCCCAGCTGATGAAGCTCCGCAACCTCATCGTCGTCCAGGAAGTCCACGGCTCTGAGATCAAGCTGAGGTCCCTGATCGACCAGCTACCGCACCACTACCGCTCCTACTTCTCCGCGGGCGCGAACCCTGGCACGGGCGGCCTCGCCTTCCTGGCGCCGTGGTTCTCCGAGGCCGAGCTGCGCTCGCTGGACCAGGGTCTGCCCCCTGCCATCAAGCTGTCGACGCTGGTGCCGAGTCGCGCTGCTGAGCTCACCATCTCTAACGGGAACACCAACGAGTACATCCGCCCCCTCAATATCCACCATCATGACATTCCGCAGTCCTCCTTCGGCGCCATCAAGCGCAGCTGGATGGAGGGCGCCCGCTGGGCGCAAGATGACGAACGCCACCGCGCCTTCGTTGCCATCGGCGACTTCAACATTGCCGACCTGGAGCCCCTCTCGCTGGAGAAGCCCTCCGTTGCCCACTCCAAGTCTCCCAGCGCCGACCCTGCCACAGTCGCTCCCTGGTCCCCTTCTCAGGTTGGCAGCGGCGTCCGCTCCTCTTCCTCGTCGTCATCAGACTCGGGAAAAGGCGCTGTGCGCATCGGGCGGGTAACAGCCGTTTCGTCTGGCACCGCGGCAACCAGGGGCAAGGTTTCTGGAGAGCGCTCTTCCAGCGAGCGCTTGCTGAGGTGACATGTGAGCTGCCCGCGCACTACTCCGAGCAGTACCAGACTTGTTCCTTCATTGATCGCGCCATCGTCTCTCTCAAGTCGCACTCTATCCTGAACACGGCGATCTCGTTTGAGATTTGGCAGGGGGGCGCAACGCTGGCGGACTGGGGCCTCGGCGACCGCGCCATCATCCAGCTGAAGATCTGGGCTCGTTCGCCCTCAGGGATCACCGAGCAGTCCATCCCGCCGAACATCTTCAGTTCCCCTCGGTATGTGAAACACGTGAAGACCCTCCTGGACGCTGCCGACTTAGACTCCCTGGATGTTGCCCTCGGTGGTCCCTCGTTAAGGATATCATGACCGAGGCGGCGCGCCTGACCAGGAATGAGATCCAGGCCCTCCCGATCGGCGACCACAGCGAGGACGCGGAGGACGGCAGGAGGCTCTCCATGCGTGCCATCGCTCGTGCTGTTTGGCGTCAAGGCGCCTTCCTCGCACGCCGTCTGAGGCAAACGACGGCTCTAGGCGAGAAGCACCAGGCGCTCTGTCCTGACGAGACGGTCTCCATTCTCGCCCCTGAGGACTTCGAGAGCGACTGTCGCCTGCTGCGCGCGGCATGGCACGAGCGCCAGCGGGTTGCTGCCGCTGCTCGGCTCCGAGAGGAAGCTCGCCTCATACCTGGTGCTGAGGGGCCTGACAAGTGGCAGCTGCTGAAGCTCCAGCGGACCGCGCAGCGCAGGGCCATGCTCTGGGCGCCCTTTCGCCGACGTCTGGTCCTTGCTGGAGTCTGCCTGAAGGGCAGCGGCCATTGTGCATCCATCGAGCGGGACCCAGTCCGCGCGTTCGACGCCCTGCGCTCGTATTGGAAGCCCCACTTCACCGACCAGCCCGTAGACATGGACTCGGTCGACCGCTACCTGGACATGCACCTCCCCCACTATGAGGCGCCTTCCCTGCATGTTCCCTCTGCTGACGCTCTCCGTGCTGCCCTTTAGCGCGCACGGCCCTCGGCGCCTGGCCCCGACCGCCTGATGGCCAAAGCTTGGATGGCGGACAACCGGCTCTCTGACGTCCTTCACTCCCTGATGCTGCGTCTCTTCGAGGGTGGAGGTGCTCCTCTGGGATTCAACTAAGCGGACAGGGCCTTCATTCCCAAGGGATCGGAGCCGACCGACTCTTTCGACGTGGTCAGGGCGCCTGGCCGCCTCCGCCCACTGAGCCTGAAGAACGCTGATGCGGTGGCGGTGGCGTCGGTGACGAACATCCAGCTCGGTTAGCTGACTGCCCGCCGCGCGCACCCTTCTCGGCAAGGCTCTACTCGTGGCCGCAATTTTCTCGGCCACATTGTCCGCCAGGATGCGATCGCTCGAGCGGCGGGGCATCACCCCGACCTCTCCCCTGCCTTTGTCTCTTTCGACCTCCGCGCTGCTTTCCCCTCTCTCTCCCAGGCGTTTCTCCACCGAGTGCTCGAGCGACATCGCATCCCGACGGGTTTTCTGAATGTGATTTCTGCCCTTTACTCAGGGGTTCTCGCCCATGCCCGATGCGGCTCCGCCAGGCTCCCGCTCTTTGTGGTCTCCTCAGGGGTGGCCCAAGGATGCCCCCTCTCTGGCACCATATGGGCCCTGTGCATGGACCCCTTTCTGCGCCACCTGGAGGCCCAAATCACCTCTCCGTCTGCCCGTGATGTGTGCCCTCAGCCGATCAGTTTGCGTCCTGGGCTTTACCTTGAATGTGGGGCGACGGTGGACGATGCGGGGCTTGCCCTTCCCTCGATCTCGCCCCTCCCCGCCCTTGCCCCCCCCCCCTTCGACGCCGCCAGCATTCTAGCGAACCTCGCCCTTCAGCCCGAGAAGTGTTGCGTCGTTCCCTTGGCGGAATCGTGCACCTCATCCGTGGAGACGAAATTTCAGAGCCTGGTTGCAGAGCTTGTCCCGCAGTGGTCTGAATTCCACGTGCGCGGCCGCGCGACCTTCTTGGGCATTGAGTTTGGCCCCAGTGCCTCTCTCGAGCGGCAGTGGGCCGCACCGTCCCAGAAATGGCGCGCCCGCGCCATAGAGACTGCTGTATCCCGCTCCCCTGCAGAGGCCAGCTGTAGGCCCTATAATTTCTGCATCCTCCCTGTCCTTAGCTATGTCTGTCAGCTCTTTCCCCTGCCCCCGTCCCTCCTCCGGT
>CAUYUJ010019724.1:17500-20401 GCA_963575745.1 Prorocentrum cordatum
CCCAAAGACGCCATGGGAGGACCGGCATCTGTAAAACTACGGGCAGCATGATGGAAGAGAAACGCAGACAAAGAGAGAGACAAAGAGAGAGAGAGAGAGGAACAAACAAAAAGAGAAGGAGAGGGAACTATAGAGGGGAGAAGGAGACATATACAAGACAAGGCAATACTGGAATAGAAAGAGAGCGAGAGAGAGAGAGAGGGAGAATGAAGGAATGGATCTGCGGTCGTAGCCGCCGCGCCGTGCCGCCGTAGCTTGCCTGTCAACGCAAGTGGCCCACCGCCGCCGCAGCCCATTCGCCCTGTGAAAGCGACCGCCAGCACCCGCACCTGCGTCGTCGTCGTCGTCGTCGTCGTCGTCGTCGTCGTCGTCGTCGTTGTCGTAGTAGTAGTAGTAGTAGTAGTAGTAGTAGTAGTAGTAGTAGTAGTAGTAGTAGTAGTAGTAGTAGTAGTAGTCGTAGTAGTAGTAGTAGTAGTAGTAGTAGTAGTAGTAGTAGTAGTAGTAGTCGTCAACGTCGTCAACGTCGTCGTCAACGTCGTCGTCGTCGCCGTCGTCAACGTCGTCGTCGTAGCCGCTGTCGATATATCGCTGGTTTGACGTAGACTTCCGATCCTCTGAGATTTTTTTTGTTCTAGCTCCAGGGGCCGTTTTCGAACTCCAGCGGCCGCCTGGCCTGTCGACCGATGGGCGGGCACGTCCCTCTGCAGGAGGAATAGTCAAAATAGTCGAGCGATAGTCGGAAGACTTCTCTCTAACAACATGCGAAAGAACTCTTATAACTATATTGAACTACTTCGAGCGCTGACTTCTCTTCCAAGGTCCGCCTGCAGGATGGCATGTCCGCCCTAAGGCTGCGATCGTCGAGGAGGATCTGCGTCGGCCGCCCCTGGCTCGCCTTCCGCCTCTCGACCCCCCCCCCTATCGGCCTCTCGAGGCCCCCCCGCGATGGGGCGACTGCGGCCGAAGTGCAACTCATCAGACCCACCGCTAACGTCGAATTCCTCCGCCTCCTCCTCCTCCTCCTCCTCCTCCTCCTCCTCCTCCTCTTCCCTCCATCCTCCTCCCTCCTCACTCCTCCCTCCCGCTGGCGTGCCGAGGGGGCGGCGGCCGTCACCCTGGGGGGCGCCCAGGAGACGTTGGGACGGCCGCCGTCGGGCCGCGCTTCCTCCTCCCCACTCTGTGGATATCAGCGATGTCCTCACTCCTTCCTCCTCTTCCTCCTCCTCCTGCTGCTCCTCCTCCTCCTCCTCCTCCTCCTCCTCCTCGTCCCCTTCCTCGTCATTGAGGGGGATGGGGAGGCCCTGACCGATGAGTGTGGCAGGCGTGCTCGCCGTAATTTGTGTTCCGAGGCCTGTCTGCGTCGCCCGCCGCTGGCCGCCTTCAGCCTCTCGAGGCCCCCCCCCCGCAGCCTCCCGGCCGCCCGCTGCCTGTCGACTCCGATGGGCGGCCGCAGCCTCCCGGGCATGAAGGGCGACCGGCAGGAGAGCGTGGCCGCGCCCGACGAGGAGTGGCGGGGCCCAGAGCCGCCGTTCATGTCCTGCCTTCCTTCCGTAGATTTCGCTCCTCCGTCGCTCCTTTGGGCCCCTACGAATCGTCCGCCCTCATCCTCCCATCTGGTCCTCTCCCTCTCACCTCTCCTCCTACCTCTCCTCACCTCCTCCTCCTCCATCTCCTCTCTACTCCTCTCTTCTCCTCCTCCCTCCCTTTCCTCCTCCTCCTCCTTTCTCCTCCCCCCTCCCCTTCATATCCTTCCTCCTCCTTGTCCTCCTTCTCCTCCTCCTCCTCCTTCTCCTTCCTCCCTCCTTCCTCCTCCTCCTCCTGCTCCTCCGTCCCCTCCTCCTCGTCCCTCTCCTCCTCATCCCCCTCCTCTTCCTCCTCGCCGACGGCGCTGGTCTATGGCGGGGTACAGTCAACGCGCAGAGTAAGGACGCGCGCCTTCATCTGAGGTACCCTTGGTGTCCTTGCCTCTGCGGCCCGTCCTTTGCCGCTTCCACTGGGGTTTGGGTCGCCCGCCGCCTAAAAATTCCCTGCTTCAGCCGCCAAGAGTCTTGCGTCCTTGCGTCCTTACCACCCGTGCTTCCTACACGTTTTGTTTGTAGTGGGGGTAGCACGGATGGGAGGGCTGGAATTGGTGCAATGGTAGGTGCAGCAGTTGCTGAATGGATCAAATAGTTTGCGGCTTGTGCACAAAAGTTGCGCGTGGACGCAAGCGTGCATTTTACAAACGCAGTAGGTTACGCCCCTTGAGTAGTTCGTGCCCCCCAGAGTTGGCGCAACAGCTCGCGCAAGCGATCTATTGCACCTCCCACCGTCCCGCATTGTCGCTGCCCCCATCGCTCCAGTCTAAAGCTGGGAGTGTCATCGGGGGCCCCCAAGCGGTGTGGTGACCACACCGTGTGGTGAGTCGAGTGGGGATCGGGGGGCCAGGAAATCGGAGTGAGGGTGAGCAGGTTTCGCTGGTTGTCGGTGGCTTTCGAAAGTTTCCGCAACCCAGGGTGGTTTCCATCAGCTGCGCCTCGCCGAGGGCGTTCCAGGGGTGCCGGAAGCGTCCCGAACGGCCGCCGAAGAGCCGAGCTCTGGTCCAAAAGCCAGTGCGGGGACCCCACCGTGCGGTGAGTCAGTGGGGACCCGGGGTGACCCCACAGTCTTGGGGCTTGGGTCGTGTTCCGAGCACGCCTCGGGCGACAGGGGCCTCCGAGGCTCCAAAGGCGTGCAGTGACGGACTGTGCGGTGAGATCGTCGCGGAGTTCGAGGTCACCACGGTATGTCACCGCACCGCTTCGGCACCCAAGGATCTGCGGTTCAAAGATGCGGTCACGAGGGACGGGGCCTTCACTCGGGGGTTTATCGCCGATGCACTGGCGATGCATCGCCAGAATAGCCGATTCCAGATCGATGTTC
>CAUYUJ010019724.1:20501-30501 GCA_963575745.1 Prorocentrum cordatum
CTTCCTCCTCCTTCTCCTCCTACTCGTCCTCCTCCTCCCATCCCCATCCCCCTCCTCCTCCTCCTCCTCCTCCTCCTCCTCCTACTGCTCCTTTTCTTCCTCCTCCTCGTCCTCCTCCCCCTCCTCCCCCCCCCCTCCCCCTTTTTCTTTCCGCCCCGAGGACGCGAGCCTCCCGGACGGCAAAGGGGACATCCTGGCGAGCGTGCGCCAGGCCGCCAGAACGCACATGCAGGCGGTCGCGCGCCACCTTCTTCTCCGCCTCCTCCTCCTCCTTTTCTTCCTCGTCCTCCTCCTTCTCCTTTTTCCTCCTTCTCCTCCTCCTCCTCCTCCTCCTCCTCCTCCTCCACCTCCCACCTCCTCCCCTCCTCCTCCTCCTCCTCCTCCTCCCTCTCCTCCTCCTCCTTCTCCTCAACAGTCAGCGAGCGCGCGAACTTCTCCCGCAGAAACTCGGTGTCAAATGCATCGAAGGCCGACATGCAGCTCAAACTAGTTGCATGGAGCTAGCTCGCGCGCGGAACCAGCTACATGCAGCTAGTTTTGCGCCGAACTAGCTCCTTGCAGCTAGCTTGGCGCACCACTAGCTGCTTATAGCTAGCTTCCCCGCTGGATCAGCTCCGTATATTTGGCCGGGCGCGGAGGAGGAACATCTGATCATGGCTGCCACCACACAGGTGCTTTCGTTAGCTAGAACAATTGACGCACCAATTTCAAGTTAGCAAATTCTCAACTCTGTCCTTTAGTATCCCCCCCCTTTCGCGCGCCCCGATCCTCCTCCTCCTCCTCCTCCTCCTCCTCCTCCTCCTCCTCCCCCTCCTCCTAGTCGGCATTCAGAGTTCGAGTGCGCGAGCGACGATACGGAGTGCTAGAGATTCACACCAGCGACTTGCCAGGGGGGCCCGAGCGTTGCAAGGTGTGGGCAGGGGGTGGAGGGGGGGGCCCTACATCCGCATATTACATGTTTCCGCCCCAGGACATGTCTCGCAATGTGCCGCTGTTTATCGCTCCCGGTGATGGCGTGACCTTCGCGAAAGAAACAGCTCTTGCCACGAGAAGGACGCGAATAAGACGTACCCATGCCCAAGTTCCTCGCGCGTGCGTTGCGTTGCAGGCAGCCCCTTGCTAATCAGCCGGGGTCCCTGCATGCATATCTTTCCTGCAGGGGCCTAGCCGAGTCAGCAGCAGGAGAATCATAGCCCCCTATGCGCTCTTACCTTACCTGGTCTTACCTCCTCATCCTCCTTCCTCCCTTTCCCCTTCTCCCTTCCTCCTTCCCCCCTCCCCCATTCCTCCTTCCTCCTTGCCTTTGTCTCCTTCCTCTTTCCCCCTTTCCCTCTTCCTCCTTCCTCCCTTCTACACCTCCTCCTTCTCCTCACCTACCTCCTCCTCTCCTCTTTCTCTTTCTCTTTCCCCTCCTCCTCTCATCGACGCTGCGCCTTCTCCTCCTTCTCCCCCTTGAGACCAGCAGCAGGACTGAGGACCGGCATGACAGAAGAGTGTAGGGGGCAGTCGGGGAAAGGAGGAGGACGGGGAGGGGAGGTGGAGGAAGAGGGACGACGGAGGAGTAAGAGGAGGAGGAGGAGGAGGAGGAGGAGGAGGAGGAGGAGGAGGAGGAGGAGGAGGACCAGTGTGAACCCAAGATGCATCAACAAGGCTGCAATAAACCAGCCCTCCAAGTTCCCCTTTCACAGGTCCCTAAAATAAGCCGTTCTCATGGCCGGAAGTGGCCCATTAGAAGATAATCGTCTGATAATCCGCGATCATGCCAGAACGCAGTTTCTGCGACCTCAGCGCCGCGGATCAACATGAGTGTTGCGTGCCCGTTTTTTGGTATCGTGCCAGAACACCGTTCCTGGGATTTCAACAGCGAGTCAGTGTAGCTATTGCGCTCTGACGCTCCGAAGCCGCACTAGAACACCATTCCTTTTTTTGGGGGCCACGCAAACACTTGAAGTTTTGTACTTAAGCCTCCAAAGCCAATGTTGGCGGCTGTAAGGCGAGAGCCACATGTTGAAAACGACCCGCCCTCCATCCGTGAAACTGTTGCAATTTAGGTGTATGTGCACGGCGCTAAGGCGAGAGCCACATGTTGAAAAGCAGCCGCTCTCCATCCGTGAGAATGTTGCAAGCGTGAGACGAATGCGCGCGGCGCCAGAGCGAGAGCACCATTTTGAAAACTGCCCGCCCTCCATCCGTGAAGTTGTTGCAAACGTTTAAAACCAGTGCGCGCGGCGTGAAGGCGAGAGCACCATTTTGAAAAAGGCCCGCACTCCATCCGTGAAACGGCTGCATATTTCAAGTTCGAGGATTTCGCAGTGCGAGGGAAGCTCCGTCGAAACGCCCAGCCCGCCTTACCGACACGTCTGGTGGTGCAATTTGGAAGAATTGTTTTGAGGAGGAGGAGTGGAGGAGGAGGAGGAGGAGGAAAAGGAGGAGGAGGAGGAGGAGGAAAAGGGAAGGACGAAGAGGGCAAGGAGCATTCATGGGATCAGGAGAAGGGGGAACTTGGGGATAGGGGGAGGATCATGCGGCGGAGGAAGAGGAGGGGAAGGAACATGGGGGAGGGGGAGAAAGGGGAGGTCGAGGAGAAGTCGTAGGAGGAGGAGGAGAAGGGAAATAATAATGATAAGAAGAAGGGATAAGCTGGGATGAGCATCAGGCCGACGACTATCAGCATCAGGACTTAGACGGGACTTGGGGGGAAGGAAGATGGAGGACAACATGAAGGGGGAGTGTGACAATGACGACGACGATGGTGGTGATGATGTTGACGGTGACGGTGATGATGATGATGATGGTGATGATGATACAGTTGATGTTGGTGACGATGCTGATGATGCTGATGATGCTGATGCTGATGACGATGATGATGATGATGATGATGATGATGATGATGACGACGAGGATGGTGATGATGGCGGTGGTGGTGATGCTGATGATGCCGATGATGCTGATGATGCTAATGATAATGATGGCGGTGATGGTGATACTGATGATGATGATGATGATGATGATGACGACGACGACGATGATGATGATGATGATGATGATGATGATGATGATGATGATGATGATGATGATTGTGATGGTGATGGTGATGCTGATGCTGATGGTGATGGTGATGGTGATGGTGATGGTGATGGTGTTAGTGATGATGATTCATTCATGTTACGCCGCCGAGGGGGCAGACACCGCCGCCCACTATTTCTGGAGCCGAAAAGGGCCCCGACAAGCTGCCAGGACGGCCGCAGTGAGGCCTGGAGGGCCTTCACAAGGGGCGCCAGGGGCGCAAGGAAGGGCCCCCAAAGAGATCAGAATAGGTCGAGTGCGGCGGGGTGAGGTGCACGAGGGAAGCAGGAGGAGAAACAAATCAAAACACTTAGTTTTTGTTTGGCTCCTGGAGGTTTTTGGAGGCTCTCTATCTAGGGGCGCCCCGGACGACAGAAAAAGCTGCCAAGAAGGCGCCCAGACAGCTTGGGGGGTGCCCGAGAGGCAGTCAGGACGGCCACAGAGCGTGTCCACAGATCCCAAGATGAAAGGAGGAGCTCGTGGAGGTGCTCGGGAGCTCCAAGGGAGGCGCAAGGAGAAGCCCGAGACGGTTGGTCAAAATCGTTCGTGCTTTCCCAGGCATGTTTCTCGTCGGGGTGTGCGTGCGTTTTGAACCCGAACGTAGGTGGAGAGGCACCAGGGACGCGGCCCAAGGTGGCCCCAATGGCGGGCAAGATGAGCTCAGGAGGGACCCGAGAGGCCCCCCAAACTTGCTCGGGAGGCTCCCCGAGAGGTTTCTGAGAGGGCGCGGCGGCGCGCAGAAACCGAGCACCTGAAACGGGGGTCGTCTTGTGGGCCAGAGAGGGTGGCCAGAGGGCGCCCCGGCCAGGACCAGGGCCCTGTGGCCGGCGGAGGGAGCAGTGCGCGGGGAGGACCGCAGGAGAGGTTCGGAGAGGCCCAGAGGCAGTGACAGAGGTAGGAAACGTGCGCTGGTGAGATAACTCACGAGAAACAGTCCTTGCAGATCATGAGGTCGGGCGGCGGATCGCTTTGCTCATTCCGCCGGCCCAGATTGTTCCCCCGCGGGCGCTTGCCCACGTGCTCGTTGCATCTGCAACGCTGCTGGTTGGTGATGGTTTCCTTGAAGCGTTGCGTGAGCAGTCATGGGCGTCTCGGGGCAGAGGGCTCGAAATGGTTGTTCGTGTCCCCCCTCTTCGGTCCATCTTAGACTCCCGTTAGGGCCGTCTTGGGAGCCTCTTGGGGTCTCGTTGTAGCATCGTTGGCCCTTGCCTGCATACTCACGGGGGAAGTTTCGGGGCCTCGTCGGGCTTCTCGGAGGCATATTGGTGGCCTCTTGAGGTCTCTAGGGGGGTCTTGGGGGCCTGGGGGACTCTTGGAAGTCTCTTGGGGCCCTCTTGGGGGCTTTCTGTCTGTGGGTGTGCGTTTGCGTGCGTGGGTGTGTGTCTGTGTGTGTGTGTGTGTGTTTGTGTATTGTGTGCGTGCGTGCGTGCGTGCGTGCGTGTGTGTGCGTGTGTTTGTGTGTGTGTGTGTGTTTGTGTGTGTGTGTGAATGTGTGTGTGTGTTTGTGTGTGTGTTTGTGTGTGTGTGTGCGCGTTGTGTGTGTGCGTGTGTGTCTGTGTGTGTGCGTTGTGTGTGTGTGTGTGTGTGTGTGTGTGTGTGTGGGGGGAAATGGGAAAGGGTTCGAAATTCCAGTTCGGATTCCCCTCTTAGGACCTCATTGAGGGGTTTGGAGGCGTCTTGCGGCCGTCCTGGGGGGCTTTTGGCCTGACTCGTGGCAACCTCGGGGGCTGAATGGGCCGTCTTGGGATATCGAAACATCGAAAAAGCGACAAGGCCAACATCGTTCAACACACATAAGCAATAAGCATGGAAGTTTGCCTCTGGGATGCCTTTTGGAGCTGTAGTTGACAATTTGGAGGCTGTCTTGAAGCTGTTTGGGAGTGTATGGAGGCCATCGTGGAACCTGCCACCCATGGATCCCGACTCGAATGGACTCTCAGCGCTCCCATGGAGTCCCTCGGGGCGCTCCTGGGGTACTCTTGGAAGCCCTGAAGACCGACCCCTGGAATTCTGGGATCTGTGACACCGACCGCCCGGGACTTGCCGCGGGACCCGCCCAGGGTAATTCTTGTGCTGGGACCCCCAGGGGCCGTCTCGCGCGCTCGTGAGCTAGAACAATCGAAACCTGTTACCAGAGATTTTAGCAAGCTTCTGGCCCGTTCGGCCGGCGAATTACGTTGATGCCGATGTCGATGACGATGATGGTGATGGTGATGGTGATGGTGATGGTGATGTGATGATGGTGGTGGTGATTGTGATCTTGATGATAATTGCAATGCTGGTGCTTACGACGACGATGACGACGACAGTGACGATGACGATGAGGGTGAGGATGAGGATGAGGTCGGTGAGGAGGAGGCTGATCGTCATGATGGTTTTGATGCTGATGCTGTTGCTGATGATGATGATGATGATGATGGTGACGATGATGTTGATGATGTTGGTGATGATGATGGTGATGCTGATTATGATTATTTTGATGATGAGTATGATGATGATGTTATGATGGTGATGGTGATGGTGATGATGATGATGGTGCTGATGATGATGATGACGCGTCGAGGTGGTGATAGTGATGGTGATGGCCATAGTGATGGTGTGGTGATGATTACGACGACAATGACGACGATGACGATGACGGAGGCGATCGCGATGACGACACCTGTTAGGATGATATTGAGGATGTGGAGGAGGTGGAGGAGGAGGAGGAGGAGGAGGAGGAGGAGAGGGAGGAGGAGGAGGAGGAGGAGGAGGAGGAGGAGGAGGAGGAGGAGTGGGGAGGCCGTTTGCTGGAAATCAATCCCCCGCGTTCGCCGCGCCTGGCCGCGCGCGCGCCCCTGGGGGGGCTGGCCTCAGCGCGCCGCCGCAACGGTGGCTGCGCGCGTACGCCGACTCAAGACCCACAGGCAAAACTTCGAGGTGCACAAGCTGAACCTCAAGATCTACAGGCAGAATCTCAAGACCTACAGGCACAACCCCAAAAGCAACAGCTGAGTTTCAAGAGCTACAGGCAGAACCTCAAGATCTGCAGGCTGAGGGCTACAAGACTTGCCCGCCTCTGTGGAGACGCACTGGCAAGAATGCCGAGACCAGACACGCATAGAGGAACATGGCTGCGAACAGACCCGGCACAAGAACGAGTGGGGTCCAACGTCCGGCCTGGGATACAGCTTCGACCCGACGACATCAGTATCACTGCTACGACCGCCCTCGCGAGAGCGTCAAAGAACGAGCTGCGTTAAAGGCAATCCGAATGCGAGATCGAGCTGCGTAACAGACAGCCCAAGTCTGAGAACGACCTGCGTAGCAAGCAGCCCAAGGACGACCACCACCACTATGGCACCAAGTACGCCACCAAGACCGACACCAGGAACGACACGACCGAGCAGCCCGAAGGGGTCACGAATTACGTCGTCGTGAACACACCAGTGGGCAACGCCTACGCCGCCGACGACGACTACGACTACGGCCGCGCCGCCTACGACGAGTACGACTACGACTGTTTCTTCAAAGGCGACTTGTACACCTACGACCCCCAGGACTATTCCAGCGTCCAGGATTACGACGGGCCGCACGGCTTCGACAGCCGCCAGGAACACAGTGACATTCGGAACGTGGAACACTGCGACATGGCAGCCGACGACTCCGATTTGGACCCCGGGGATTCCGAAGAGAGCGTGCCTTTGGGGCCAGCGGACGTGTTCCTCGATTTCTTCCTGGCCGCTGGGGGTCCTGCGTCTCCAACCCCCTACGGGCGCCTCAACTCGAGCTACTACAGCCACCAGCAGCGCTACCAGGGTCACCAGACGACCTTCGACCTTCGGGGACCACAAGCTGAGCTACGTGTACCACAGGCACACCTAGGAGAGCCACCAGAAGAGCTTCAAGACCCACCTGCCGAGCTAAGAGAGCCACCAGCAGATCCACGAGAGCCACCTGCTCAGCTACGAGGGCCGCGAGCAAAGCTACGAGAGCCACAAGCAGGGCTACGAGGCCCACCAGCTGAGCCATGAGGGTTGCCAGCTCAGATACGAGGACCACCAGCATAGCTACGAGGACTACCAGGTGCACTACAGGAGCCGCCAGCTCAGCTACGAGGGCCGCGAGCAGAGCTTCGAGAGCCATCGGCAGAGCCACGAGGTCCATTTGGAAAGCTACGAGGACCACAAGCTGAGCTACGATGACCACAGGCACAGCGTCGAGAGCCATTGGCATTGCTTCTAGGAGTGTAGTTGAGCTACGAGGGTCACAAGCAGGGCTACCAGGACCTGCAGATGAACCGCGGGGGCCGCAAGCTGATTTACGAGAGCCACAAGCAGGACTACGAGGACCACGAGCTGAACCACGAGGGCCATTTTGCGTTACGAGGGCCACCAGCTCAGCTACGTGGACCACCAGCTGAGCTACTGGAGGTACCAGCTGGGTTACGAGGACTCCGACGAGTACGGCGAACACGGCTACTACGGCAACCGGCAGAGCTAACAGAGCTACCAGGGCCCCCAGCAGACCTTCGAGGACCACAAGCTGAGCTACGAGGCGCAGAGGCACAGCTACGAGAGCCAGAGGCAGAGCTACGAGGATTACGAGCTGAGCTTCGAGGAACACCGGCACAGCCACGAGAGCTACCAGGGCCACCTGGTCAGCTACGAGGGCCATCAGCAGAGCTATGCGGACTACAGGAAGGACTGCCAGAGCCTCCTGCAAAGCGACTGGGGCGACGAGCTGAATTGCAAGGATCAGAAGCGGAATTCCGAGGGTCGCGAGCTCGGCTACAAAGGCCGCCTGCGGAGCTTCGAAGGCTACAACTTCAGCCACGTGGGCCACAAACATAATTTCGAGAGTCTCCCGCAGAGCTACCAGGGCGACGTTCTGAACGCCAAGGGCCACGAGCAGATCTCCGAGGACCACCACCTGAGCTACCTGGCCAACAAGCTGAGCAACGACCGCCGCAAGCAGAGCCAAGCGCGGAGCTACGAGGGCCACCTGAGGTGTGACGAGGGCAACCACCTGAGCTACGACAGTCATCCGCATAATCAACCAGATTACAAGAACAAGTCGAAGTACCTGAGCACGCAGGACTACGACAAGGGGTGCAAGACCGAGCTACCGATTTCAAGACCAGAAGCGCCACAATGGCGTCGAGGATATTCTGGACGCGTGGGATACCACCACGGAGCGCTGGGCATTCAGATCGGGATCGGTTGCTTGCAAGGTTAAGAATGCCAGCGTCAAGCCCATCGGCAGGTACCCCAAGTAGCGGCTCTGATGTACCTAGAGACGGTTCGAACCTACCGCTATCACTGTCCGGTGAAAAGATGATCACGTGTTCGGGCGTTTATGCGACCTCGCGGCCTCTGAAGGCCAGCCAGGGGTGGCCCACATTTCCCACGGCGTGATTTACGGCGACAGCGATTTCGACGTAGTCTACGACCTGATGGCGCAACAGTTGCCGCGGAACCAGCCTACCATCAGCCGCTGACTACGGCACTCCTTCGTACTATCCACTAGCATGCCGATAGTAACTGCTCTTCAGAGCTACGGGCAGGGGCATTGCATATACGTGCCACGTCTACAGCACCACACACAAGGCACTCCGTGTACAATGTTTACTGCCAAGGTTTTACGTCGACGGCAAGTACATTTGATGCGGCTGGGCGGCCCCGCTGGTCTACCACCCCCTCTCCCCCCCTGTCGGTGGGCTGAGGATGGTTTGCGTTGGGTGTGGGTGCCCCCTCTCCTCCCCCCCCTCCAGAACATGTAGGCCCCCGCGCTGGGGCCCAGTGGCGCGCGCGCTGGCCGGGCACGGGGCGCGGCTGCATGTGGGTGACGCATTCTGTGCTGCTGCTGCTGCTGCTGCTGCTGCTGCTGCGAGAGAGAGAGAGAGAGAGACAGAGAGAGAAAGAGAGAGAATGAGAGAGAAAGAAAGAAATAAAGAAAGAGACAGAGGACAAACAACGGACGGGGGGGAGCAGGAAAGGGGAGCCGGTGGACGGGCAGTGGGCAGGAGGAGCAGGGCGAGGGGAGAAGGCGAAGCGGCATGCCTTCGGAGACCCTGCGGAGTTCCGCGCGCCCGCGCGGCGCCGCCGCAGGCCCTGCGGGCCCACATGGACGCCAGCATCCAGGCGCTCGAGCGAGCGGAGGCGCCCGAGGGAAGGGGGGGGAGTCAGGGGCAACGTTGGGGGGACGGGGGCCCGCCCACCAGCGGGGCCGCCGGGGGCCCCCCGCGCGGCGCGCCGCCAGCTTCGCAGCGGGGGGGCCGCCGCGGGACCTCCCCCCGGAGGGGCTGGAGGGCAGGTTTCTCCTGCGCCGGCCTCGGGCTCCAGCCTCCAGGCTCGTCGGCCGCGGGGGGAGCAGCCGCACAGCAGGCGCCACGACGCCGGCCGCGGCAGACTGCGGGGGCCTGCGGCGGGGCGCCCGGTCGCGCGGGCAGTCCGAGCCCGGGCTTGCCTCGAGCCGGCCACACGTGAGAGCGACCCTTCGCGGGAGTGACATTTGGTGCGGGCCCACTGTCAAGCTGTGGCGGAGCGCCCTGGCGTGCTTATAGGCCCACGAAAGAATCTTCTAAGAACCAGTTGTGGTTTGCACGAAATGTTATTAGAACGCTTCTTGCCGAGGCTGTCTTGGTTGAGTACATCGGGGTAATGTTCTAAGAACCGCGTTTTTGCTCTTGGAACTTATGTGGGTTCTGAGAACATTTCCTGGTAGGCCTATCGGAATGCTAGGGCGGTTGGTCCCTGCTCAACACTGGGGCCCCCCGACCGCCGAACGCGATGCGGTAGCAGCGTCTTGCACGCTTGTGTCTGCCCCCCCCCCCCCGCGGCCCCCAAGGAGCCGCGCGCCAGGGGCCACTCCTGGTCAGGGTCGCTCTTTTGCGTGTGGCCGATCAGGGTGCGGGGGCATACGGGTGACAGGGTCACCGGGGGGGCGACATCCC
>CAUYUJ010019724.1:35501-71481 GCA_963575745.1 Prorocentrum cordatum
ACCCCATTTTTCTGCGAGGTCAGACGTGGTCGTCCAGTGCGTTTTTCTTTGTGGCTGCGCTGCAGGATTCGTCTTTGTCCAGGTTATCTTTTTGTTAGCAGGCCCTTCTACCCAGACCCCCGACGCCATGATTTTTCCATGACGCGACCCCCAGAGGTCCAGACCCTTTCCACAGGACTGGTTTTTCATCTTGAGCTGTTTTTTGACGGTCCCGAGGCCTGGCAAGGGCCCCCAAAGGCGGAAAATAGCGAAAAACTTCCCGTCGTGTTTTTTTTGCAACGCGATGGGGTCTGGGTAGGGCCTTTGCCTACTTCGGGAATGTTGCAGTGCAGTTTTTGTTTTGTGCCTCCGCCTAAAAGCCCGCGGGCATAGGGAGAACAAAAACGGAGGCGGCTTCGCCAGTGGAAGCCGGCGGGAGTCAACGATGGGGCCCCCCAGAGATGACAACATTTGGGGGGGCCTCCTCCTCCTCCTCATCTTCCTCCTCCCTCTCCTCAAGCAAATGTGGTTCAGAGGGAGGTGGAGTGGTGGTATTCCACTCACCCCCTCAGGACCGCATCTCCTGCATTTCCGCGCAGAGTTTGGGGGATTTCGCTTGCTGCTGAGCCCTTAGCAGCAGGCGTCAGCGAAGACGGGAGAGTTTTCAGCCATGACGGGTGCCACTCGGTACCCTTGGAGCAGGCGCATGTACTGCAAGACATGTGAGTACAATTTTTATTTGGTGGCTTACAACAAGACATATTTGTTTTGTGGCAAGCAGGTGAAGCTATTCGATCTCAGTCGCCAGCGTGTCCGTGACCCATCGAGTGAGAGGCGGGTTTCCTTCGGCGTAGCGGATGTCGACCTGACAGACGACGACGGCTGGAGCGACCAAAGCTCAGCCAGCCTGGGCAAGCGACGTGAGCATAACCCATGACAACGCTGTGGTCAGCAGAAGGAACAGGCCGCCAAGAACCCCGACAGCCTCCCGAGTGCAGACCCAGAGTTACTTGCTGTCCTGACCGCCCAGCGGACACTGCCGCAAGGCCAGTCGCAGCCCCAGGGCAGCACCTCAGAGGTGAACTCCGTGAAGCGCGCCGACGGGGCGTGGAAGCAGGCCGGCCATGGGCACGAGCAGCTGGTGAGCCGGGTGCGGAGGTTTCGCCGCCAGCTCCAGGCAGCGAAGCCCCAGGAGCAGGAGGCCGCCTCAGCCCTCGCCCAGGCTGAGGCGGCCAAGCAGGCGTGGGGCCGAGGCAAGGCTTAGCCCTCGCCAAGGCTGAGGCTGCGGCGAGGGCTGGGGCAGCCCACGCCGCGCGTGCTCTTGGCCGCCCAGCAGGAGGGCAAGGGCGTGCATGTCAGCATCAACATGGACCCAGAGTTCTTTGATAAGTTTGAGGGGTGGGAGTGCGACGAGGCGGAGAAAATCATTCCGCAATCTTAATCAGGAGCTGCGGCGCATGCAGGAGTCATTGGAGGCGAAGGACTCCCAGCTGCACGAGCACATGGCCAAGCTCGACTCGGTCAAGGAGGATATCGAGGACAGCATGGCGAAGAAACGCAAGGGGAACGACGGCCAGCCCAGGGAGAAGATGGCGACGGAGGCAGAGAGCAAGCTACCGACGGGGTCGTCGTCCCAGGCAACGGCAGCGACCACCGCGCGGCCGCTGCCGTTCGAGGAGGTGCTCAAGAAGGAGTCCGTGAGGCTGTCTCAAGCCAAGTCCGAGGCGGCGGCGAAGGCGCAGGAGGCGGCTAACGTCAAGGCCAAGGGGCTTGGTAAGGGTGCACCCACAGCGGGCGGCACTGCCGCCGGTGCTGCCGCGCCGTCTCCAGCCGAGCCGGGTGCAGGCGCCGCGGAGGGCGGCGACGTTGACCTTTGACGCTCCGCGACGGGACCCAGTCTTGGCACAACTGAGGGTCTGGACGTCGACGCCGTGCCCCGTGCCACTGCATTTCTTTCCTCTTCATGTGAGCTGGGTGCTCAGTCTGTTCTATCTGTGCGCTCGCATTCAGATAAAGGCCTTGGCGAGTGGTTGGCCAAGACGCGAGCAGCACAACGGCCGGGTCGAACATTTCTTCGCTTTCTGTTCCTGGAAGCTCATATGTTTTAAAGAACATGCCGGTGGATGGGGATGGCCAGGGTCGGAGCTCTCACCTCGCAGCAGGCGGCAGTCAGTGGTGAGGCCGCTCAGCAACAGCCCGAATCCATTGTCACAATTTTTCAGTAACGTGACGTGCATAGGCGACAAGGCCTGGGGACGTTTGGCAGAGCCCAACCTCGCGCACGACTGCATCGGAGTGTGCGAGACGCATGCCAGCAAGACAGATGTTCGGATATGGGTTGGCAGAGCCAAATACAAGTCACTCCGCCTGCTCCACAACGATGCCAGGCCCAAGTCACGCCATGCCAGAGGCGACCAGCAGCATTCGAAGGAGGGGGGGGGGGACTGGCTACTTGTTCGCACTCATCGGCCGGCACGCTTTCTCGACGTAGCTCGCTCATACAATGAACTTCAAGCGGAGCGAGGCGGGGTCCTTGATGGCTTCATATTCTCTCTGCTGGACATGAACGGCTTCGCGCTCGCAGTCTTCGTGCACTACGGCTGCTCAGCGGTGGGGTTAACCCGCGAGAGCGTGAACCGCGTCGCCAAGTTGGGCAGCATCTTGGCGGCCATCCACCTGCCGTGGACTGCGATGGCCGACTGGAACATGTCTCCCGCTGACCATCAGAGGTCGGATTTCTGACGCGCGTTGGAGGCGCTGTCTGGCTCCCCGATGCCGGGTTTACTTGCGCACCAGGAGGTGAGCAACAATCGCTCCACATTGATCATGTTTTTTTTTCAACGAGCCTGCTCGCCCGTAGTTGCGGTCAGTTTCTGCAGTTTTGGACGTCCCTCGGGAGATCTCACGCGGGCCTCAGCCCTAGGATTGTAGCTTCAGGCAGTCATATGCCCACGCGCGCGCTAGCCTTGCTTACGCAATTTCCTCGCGTAGGCCGGCCTTGTAAGCAGCCAGCTCCCGTGTCAATGGCTAGTCAGGCCAATGCTCAGAATAGGATTAGGCGCCAGGCTGTGCACGAGCGTCGCAATTATCAGGTCCACGGACGGTTCAGAGAGCAACTCGAGCTTTGCAGCAGCAGAAAGGGTGAGCAGCACGTTTGGAATCCCAAACCACAAGGTAGAGCAGGCAGCGAGGCGGAGACAGGTTTTGGCTTTGAGGAACCTGACTCCGACGGTAGCGAGGAGGGCCCCTGGCTCCACGAGGCCGACTTCGAGCGGCCGCGCCAACCGCCCTTGCCGCTCCTGCGGGGGATCAGGCTCAGTCGAATTTCGGCCCAGCGTAAGACCCCAACCCCGCGCGCCACCCGTCGAATCAGGTTCGGCACCGCCGTCGGAGAGCCCATTGCCCCCTGTGTCGCACGAGGTTGCGATTTTCTAGTTTCCCGTACTTGTGGACAGAACAACGTGTACTAGGGTTTTTCTCTGCTGCTGCCTCGCGCCCCACCCCTGCTGTTGCCTCCTCCGTAGACTTCGGGCCCTGCTCGAGCGGTTCAAGCCCTGTCTCAGCTTATCGCGGAGCCTGGTTTCAGGCAGCGGGCGCCGCCGTGCACTTCCATCGCGGCCAGGCCGCCCTTCGCAGATCGAGTAGCGAAGCTGCCGATTTTCGTGGGACCCAGGTGCAGGAGGCCAAGCCTGCGCGGGAGGTCGCTCTCAAGGACAGGATTGCCAACTGGCGGGCGCGCGCTGCGACGGCGTTGACTACCCTGGCCGGATATCGCAACGAAGACGCTGGCGTCAATCCGACGCCATCGCGAGGCTCCTGGAGAAGACCCCAGAGCGGGGTCAGGTCACCGGGTCCTTTGACCAGCTGATCGATGCTCTTGGGATTTCTGATTTCCTTTTTTCGGATGCGCGGCTGAGAGCTCACTCGGGGAGCTCACAACTGTTGCAGATGCTGCGGGGATGTCTCTAGACGGGCCCGACGGCGCGCGCTCAATCGGTCGCTGGGCGGGCCCCGCACTCGGGCTGAATCCGCCCCCGCTGCGAGCGCTCTGCATCGAGCCATTCGGGGGCAGCCTCTCGCCGGCAACGCCCAAGGCGCAAACGGCAAAACTATTTACATTTCCAAGAAAGCATCGACCATGAGCGCCAGCACTGGGCGTCATTGCGGAGTCCACCAGGCCAGCCTTCGAGCGCGTTGACAGGGCTTTTCCACGATATCCGGCAGGGAGTTACCGGCGAGGCGCTTCCTCTTCGCGATTGCGTTTTCCAGCGAGAAGCGCCTGATCATGCGACGCGCGGCGCGGCGCCACGGGCGCGGATCAGTTGGCGCCCTTGGACGCATCCAGATTGCCAGAGTCGGCCCATGAGGAACTAGCTACGATTTCTTCTGTTTGCGAGGCGCGGCAGGTTTGGCCACGTCAACTTCTTGACAATGGGCACCTTTTGCCTAATAAGCTCAAGGGAGATCGCGTGACAGGATTGCTTCCTCATTCTGCGAGATCATGGCCCGCTGCGCGCGAACGGCGCGCTCGCGCCTGGACGGGCCAGCGTGAGGCGCACTGGGGCGCAGCCATCCGCGGGAACTCGTCGGTGCGAGAGACCTTCTCACGGGCCATCGACGAGTGGCTAGCGGTGAGGCTATCCACGGAATTTGGGCACGGCCTCGTCGACCTGGCCAATTTCTACGACGCGGTGTCGTGGTTGCAGCTCGGCCAGGCCGCGCTGCAGCTCGACTTTCCAGCGGAGATTATGGGGCTGGAGCTGCTGCAGTGCATGGCCTCGCGCTGCGCGCGTCAGGCAGCGGCGTGATCCGCGCCCTTCGACCCCCGCGAGATCGATCGTCCAGGGCCCTAGAGCGGGGGCGCGTATCGCCAAGTGTGTCACATGCAACACCAGGGCGAAAATCATAACGGCGCACGTGGGCATGTCGCACAGACTGTGGATCGACGACGTGAGCCAGAGCCTGTGCGCCTCACGGTGGACAGCGGCTGCAAGGATCGTTCGGTGCTTGGCGAACACGTGCGAGGCCATCCAGAATGCCGGCTTGCAGGTGTCTCCCAAGAGCGCGATCCTCTGCGCCTGGCTGCGCCACGCGAAGGTTATTGCCCGGCGCTTGCGGTTGAAAGGTTGCCGCGCCAATGTTGCGGCCCAAATGGCCCACCTCGGTGGCGACATGGGCCCATGCAAGCGGCGCGCGAGAGCCGCTCGAACTGCGCGCCCCGCGAAAAACGATCGCATGAATAAGAAGGCGTTGCGGCGCGTCCCGGCCGCGAGGAGGCGCGGGCCCGCCGGCCGCCGCGAGCGGCGAGGGGTCCAAGCTATCGGTGACACGCATCCGCTCAATTCAATCATGGCAGCAGTTGGCACAGGAGCTCAGGAGCATGCCACCCGAGCGACGGCGTCGTCTCATCCGAGGACCTCAAGGCGCAGTCATCACTTATTGTTGGAGGCAGGATGGGATCCCATCAGACCTTCAGAGTGGCGGGCCCCCATCGGACAACGCGGGCACGGTTGACTGCTGGGAGGTCCGAGTCGAGAACCTCCCGGGCATCAGTGGCATTGATATTCCGCAGCAATTGTTCGTCGACTTCGCGAACGTTGTCCAGAGACACTCGCGGTTCGCTGCTTCTTCTCATTTTGAGCGCGCAGGTGTGCGGCGCGGAGTTCACAATGCATCGCATCGGCAGTAATTGCGACAACTCGAGGCAGACGCAGAGGGCAGACGCCTCGCTGGTCTGCTCCTGGCCTCTGCCCCTGGAGCCTTGTGGCCACGAGCGCGGAAGCAGCAGAGGTACAAGCAGAGCCCGTCAGAGTTGTGCACTCGATGTAAGGCACGTACAGAAACATCATTTCACAGACTATGGGAGTGCGCTGGCCGCAAGGCACACGAGATCTGCGTGCTTTCGGATGAGGTTTCACGCAAAGTACAAGTTGGTCGAGAATCGGAAGAGTGCATTTGAGTTCGAGGTATGACTCCATCTCCGTGGCTAGAGGTCCCAGCACCGACCAGCCTCGAGGATTGGACGCGTCACAGCATCAGCGGTTTCTTCGAGGCTTGCTTTCCCGAGGGTCCGGAGGTCGAGCCCACCTAAACCTTCGGAGACGCGAGCGGAGGCGGTGATAGTCGTGACGCAGCTGTGAGGAGAGTCGGAATGGGTCCTTAACAGTCTACACGATTTTGACGCATCACATGTCCATCGAGGTGGGAGTCTGGGGGGGGGGCTTCCAGGAGTCGCGCAGACAGTGGTTAGAGGCGAGCAAAGCGCTGACAGCTGGTTTCTGATAGGCTCCGTCATGAAATCGAAGGGTCTCACATATTTCTGCCATTGTCATGTTCGCTCACCCCCACCAGGAGTAGCGGCAGCCAATGTTCGTGTCCAGCCACTCGTGCGCGCACGCGTATATCAAGTCGAACACATGGCATACTTTGTGAGAATGAGGATTCTTCTGGGCACGTTAGACGTGATCGAAGCTGAGACAGGTCTTGAGGGACCAAGGCCCCGTCTGAGGCAGCCCCAGGCCGGGCCCTCCCGCCCAAATGACCTGTAGTGTCTTCGGTTATCAGCACGAGCTCGCCGAATCAGGTCTCCGTTGTAATCGTTGCAAGGGGTCGACCTCACAGGCCCAGAAGAAGGCTTGGCTGGACTCTCCGTTTTTCCCGCTTTCCATTGTTGGCGGTGCAGTTTGGGACCCCCCTTCCAGGGCAGCTGGTGCACGTTGGGGGGGGATGGGCATGGGTCTCTCCAATTTAAATACCACGCTGGACTAGGGGTTTGGTTATGTGCAGCCTGTGGGAGCTTTGCAGCGGAACCGCTAGCCAAGCTATCCAACGATTGCGAGCCCAAGCGTAGCTACCTTAATAGCTTGCAACAGGGCTTATGGCCCAAATCTTATAGCAAAGCTGAGCGAGTCAAGCGTGCCGCCGCGGGTAGGGCCATTTAAGTTTGCTGTTTGGGTGTCTTAGTAGCCGACACAGTCGCAACATCCGTAACTCCGTAACTCCTCCTCTCTCTTCCTCCTCTTCCTCCTCCTCCTCCTCCTCCTCCTCCTCCTCCTCCTCCTCCTCCTCCTCCTCCTCCTCCCCCTCCCCCTCCTCCTCCTCCTCCTCCTCCGCCTCCTCCTCCTCCTCCCTCTTTTCCTCCTCACGCTCTTCACCCCAAATTGGGGGTGCAGGGTCCCCCGACCCACCATCATCAGGAGGGGAACAAACACACAGGCACAACGAATCGTCGATGCCCCCGGAAAAAAATCGAAAAGGTTGGAAGTGTGTGGAGGGGGGGAAGGCGAAGCTCCAGAGAATAGCACGATATAAGGGGGAATCCTGGGACTTGTGTCTGGTCTCATTGGTGCGCCCCTGGGCGCACTTCAGCACGTACGGCAGCTTCGCGTCGCGTTGCTTACCGGCGACCCCAGCGCGGGCGTCCAAGGTTGAACGCCGCCCGTGGCCCAGAATCGGCCCATCCTTGAACGAGCCGGCCTTTTTGAGAGGGCCGATCGTTCAAGTTTGGTCGGTCCCCGCGGTGTCAGGAACCTCCTCCTCCACCTCCTCCTCCGCCTCCGCCTCCTCCTCCCTCTGGGTCGACACGACGCGAGACTGCCGTAAGGGCCTGGGGCCGCGCCGCCGCCGCGGGAGGAGGCGGTCTTCGCCGCCGCGGAGCGCGCGCGGAAGGAGCGCCTGGCGCTGGCCGAGGACGCCTCTATCGGGGCGCGCGCAGAGGGGGGTGAGGGGAGTGGGGAGGGCTTTTTAGAAACACCCGTGTTTCGTAGAAGGCGCGGGCCATCTCTATAGATGTAAGGCCGGCGCCTTCTAAGTAGCAGCCTCCTTCTAAGACGCCTTCCCCCCTCCCCCTACCCCCTTGTGCGCGCCGCCAATATATCGGGGCGCTGCGGACGGAGCCCCGAGATCCGGCGCTGCAAGAAAATTGCAACATCGCGAAAGATCGTCGTCGTTGTCGTCGTCGTCGCCGTTGTCGTCGTGCGTCCCCTCTCCTCCTCCTTCTCTCCTCCTCCTCCTCCTGCTCCTCCTCCTGCTCCTCCTCCTGCTCCTCCTCCTCCTGCTCCTCCTCCTCCTCCTTCTCTCCTCGTCGTCCTCCTCCTCCTGCTGCTCCTCCTCCTGCTGCTCCTCCTCCTCCTGCTCCTCCTCCTCCTCCTCCTCCTCCTCCACCTCCTCTTCCTGCAAGAAAATTGCAACATCGCGAAAAATCACAACCAGAGCCCCGGACCCCAGCTTCCTGCGTCAATTTTCGAGCCGAGAACGCCCGTGGTGAAACCGTTGCAGCGCCAGGATCTCAGGGAGGCAGGAGGAGGGCACGGAGAAGGAGCAGGACAGGGGGAGGCGGACGGAGGAGGAGGACGAGGAAGAGGACGAGGATGAGGAGGAGGAGGAGGAGGACGACGACGACGACCCTGAGGTTTTGGCGCTGCAATTTTGTTTTGCACCACGGGCGTTTTCGCCCAGCTTTGGGCCTCGGGACCTCACAGATCGACCCGACTGGAAAAGTGATACAGAGGGATGGGGTCTGGGGCTCCGGTCTCGATTTTTTGCCATGTCGCAGTTCTTTCGCAGCGGCGGACCTCAGGGGAGGGGGCGCAGGAGGACCAGGACAGGGAGAGGCGGACCGAGGAGGAGGAAGGCGAGGAGGGAGGAGGAGGAGGAGGAGGAGGAGGAGGAGGAGGAGAAGCCTCCCAGCACTGCGATGGTTGCCTCATCCTTCCCTCTCTCCTGTTCTGCTTCTTCCTCTGCTTGCGTCTCCTCTGGCGGCACGCGAGGCACCGACGTCCTCTCGGCGCGCAAGAGGCAAGACGGCGGGAGGTGTTGGGTCAGTGTCGGCCTCCCGGGGTCCTCGCGGGGCCCCGAGAGCGTCAAGGCACGGCCCGGGATGAGCAGCCGGCCCTAGTCGGCGGCGAGAACCGAACCCTGCCCTCGCCGATGAACGATTCAGGCAACTCGATGGGCTGCGGGGATGGGGTTCGGAATCCGCAGAGCACGCGGCGAAGTCCGAGCCCTGCCCCCGCCTCCCATCGGGTCGGGAGAGGCGGTGGTCGGTGGGGGTGGGGCTCGGACGTAGCCACCCACCAGGGGGCCCGGGGGGCGGATGCCTGTTCGGGGCCAGCGCAGGGCAAAAGGCCTCAACGTCGGAGGTCTGGAGGGCGGCTGGGCCGTGGGGGGGGGGGGGCGGCCTCCCTCCGGGAAGCCTTCCCCCCTCTCCCCATGCCCCCTCTAGCGCCCGCCGCCAAGAGCGGAGGCCCCTGGGGGTCCGACGCACTGTCCCTCCTCCTATCCCTCCTGCTTCTTCTCCGCATATCCCTCCTCCTCCTCCTCCTCCTCCTCCTCCTCCTCCTCCTCCTCTTCCCCCTCCTCCTCCCCTTCCCCCTCATCCTCCTCTTCACTGGGGGAAAAGGCCCCGACGTCGGGGGTCCAGGGAGCAGGGCGGGTGCGCGATCGCCCTTCGGGGGGGGGGGGGAAGGGCGCCACGGGGTGCCCGCCCCGCGGGCGCGGGGGGCCCGCAGCTGCGCGTGTCCGCGGTGCGCTCGAGGGTGCCCGCAGGGCGGGCGCGCGCCCTCGAAGAGTCGGAGGACAGAGACCGGCGTACAGTCGGAGGACCGAGGCATCGAGTCGATTGGTCGGCCCAGAGAGGGTGCCCAGTGCTCTTCCTCCATCGGAGGGCAAAGAATGGCACACAGTCGGACCGAGGCACGGTAGGTTCGCGTCATGTCGACCGGCGGCGACCCCAACGCGGGGAGTTCAAGGTTGAACGCCGCCGGCGGCCCAGAATCGGTCGATGTTGAACGATCGGACGTTGCGGCAGCGGCCGATCGTTCAAGGTTGAACGATCCAGCGCGGTGTCGGGAACCGACGCCGGGGTCGACACGGCACGGACCTGCCGTACATACAGCCGGACCGAGGTATAACATCGAGGTCGGCTTTGGGAGGGTGCCCTCGTGTTCTTCGTGCTTCTGTTGGACGCTCTGGTGCCTCCTGGGGAGGGCGTCCTCGGATGCTATGTGCGTTTGGGCCGGCGGAGGGTCTCGTGTTCTTGAAAGATGTTGTTCTGTCCTGGGTCCAACTGCAAACATCCATTGTCGGAGCTCCGCGCGGATTTCTTGGATCGGCGCTGAGCCCTCCTGGCGGCGCCTCCGGCGTCGCCCCTGGCACGCGGAGCGCGCCAGGGAGGGGGGGGGTCTTTTGCGCCGGTCCAAGAATTTCCGCGCGGAGCTCCGACGGCTTATGTGTATGCCGTTGTGTTGTTCCGCTACTCCTGTCACTTCCCTCTCCTCCCTACCGCTTCCTCCCGCTTGTTGCCTGTCCAATGTTGACTTACACTTGCTCTAATATGAGTACGGCTCTTGTCTGGAGAATGTTCCGCCCTCTACGCGTAGTGCTTCTCTTATTGTTGTTACCGTCATATTGTTTATGATGTGTCAAACTGGTGCTCCCGCTGCAGCGTGGGCCTCGTTTTTGAATCGGCGCTTTGCTCCCGTCGTTCAGAATGGCGCTCTCGCCCCAGAGCGGGCCACTTTTCTGGATCCGAGTCCTGTTTCATTGTTTTCGCTCTGCTCATTTTCCCTCCTCCGCCTTCCCCTGGTCCTCCTACTCTGTCCGCTCTTTCCACTCCAGTTCTTGCTGATGCTGCCGTTTGTCCTCGTCCTCGTCCTTCCTCATCCTCGTCCTTTTCCTCCTGCGCATCCTTCTGCTCACTCGCCACCTCCTCCTCCTTCTCCTCCTCATCCTCCTCCTATGTACGCAGCTCCCATGTTCCGGAGTCGACCTAATTCCAGCCCCCCACCCTTCAGCCCCAATCACATAGCATCGATCGCCAGACCACGCGCGCGGACCCATAAAACAATGCACACATGGAGCACCTGACTCGACTCTCTCAGGATAGACTTGTCGATGCATGATTCGCCAAATGGGGTATACGCACACGCATGCACCCAGGCAGTTCTGGAATGCTCAGTTCCCCCAGGGCACACCAGGACCCAGACCCCCGCCCACACCCAGATCCACATCCATTGTGTTCCAAATGTAGTGCCGGTCTCAAGCCGGCACGCTGCAAGAAGTCTGTCAAAAGTGTTCGACTCGGGGAAAGAGCCACACCCACACCCAAGCACGTGCCCATACACACGTAGCCATACCCGCACCCACAACCATGCCGCACTCTCACCCATTTCCCCGCCAACATTCCCACCCATGGCCATGCCAACATCCCCCTGACCCGCGCTGCATGGTTTCATCTCCAGGTTCTGGCTCTTGCACCAGGGCCGTCCCTTTGAGGTCGTTTAGGAGGTGAACCGTGCGATCGATTGCGATTGGAGATGCGGACCCCGCCCCCAGATCATTGTAACTTCTGCACTGAACAGTAGCCATCTCGGCTGACGACGGCTCAAGTACTGCATCTGCTGCTGCGCGTCTGCTGCGCGATGGCAGAAGGCACATATAGGGCGGGCAAGGGCCGAGGTCACGGCGGTCTCGACAGGGAGGCGAACGACCGGTTGCGCAGTCGCTTGGCTCAGGAGGCGGGCGGTGGATTGTCCTCGCAATTGCCTAGTGAGGACGGTTCCGCGCAGACGAACTTCTTGTTGGGAAATGGCGCAGTGAAGGTAGCCCGCTGTGGGAAGTGCACTCGTCCGCTTGACGATGCTGCTTTGCAGACGCAGCAGTTTGTGTGCACGAGGTGCAGCTCCGGAACTGCACTGGGAGCTGGCAGCCGCTCTGCGGCCAAGGGGTTGCATAAGGGCGTTTGTGGTGGTGGTCGCGGCCACGGCAGAGAAGCCAAGGAAGAGTTGCCCGCTCGAGGGGGGCGCGGAGAAGAGGTGCGCGCTCGAGGGGGGCACGAGGCTGGCAGCGAGCGCGGAGGCAGGCGAGAACACGGAGGCTCAGAGCTCCGACGTCCCAGGGCTGAGGCGCCCAGCAAGGCTGGCACCGCCCGCGAAGGACGTGGCCTCGTGGAGCGCTGTGCGAAGTGCACGCGACCGCTGGACGATGAGGCCTTGGATTTGCAGCAGGGGACGTGCACTCCGTGCACTACTGGGCAGAGAGGGGAACGCGGCGGCACGGCTTCTTTTCGTGGCGCTAGGCCAGAAGATGATTGCTGGGGCTGGTCCTCACAGCAATGGCGCGGCGGCTGGGAGTCGGAGGCCGGCTCTTGGAGTTGGAGGTCTTGGTCGTGGGATGCAGATGACAGATGGAGAAGATGAGTGTCACACAAGGTACAGCGATTTTTTCAATCACATGATCAGAGTGGTTGTCATGCCGACGTCTAGTTTGAGGGATTAGGCTTTGTGTGCGCCATTGGCATTCGTCTTCCGCGAAATTTCGGAAGAACGAGACTTAAATCAGTGATGTCAGCACGTGGACCCCTAGCAGCAGGCTCTAGCCCTCTCAGTGTGCGATATGGCACCGTCCATTTTGTTCGCGTCACAAGGGCTCTGTATCGGAACGGCGCTCATGGCCAACACGGGGTCACGCTTGCCCCGTCGGGCTCCCCCCGAGGGTTCCCGAGAAAGGTCACACAACATGTCGGCCAACACGGGTGTGTGATCGACGCAAGTTGGCAACGCTACAAAATGGAGGCGGGCCAGATATATTTGGTGTGAGACGTGCTTGTTTGCTGTTACAACGGTCATGCAACCGATGTGGCACAACATGCGTGGTGCATCTTATGTTGTGCAGTCGGCATTTCCACATGTATGTATGTCTGTACGTATGTGTATATATATATATGTATGCATGCATGCATGTATGTATGTATGCATGTGTGTATGTGTGCATATATGGATGTATTATAATATGCATGTGTGGATGAATGCAGATAGGTAGGCAGGTGTGTATGTATAGTTGTATGCATGTATGGATGTATCCATGAATGTATGTATGTATATAGGTATGTATGCACACGGGTGTGCATTGATGTATGCATACATGTTTGCATGCTTGTATGCATGTGTGTATGCCTGTATGTATGTATGTATGTATGTATGTATGTATGTATGTATATATGTACGTACGTACGTATGTATGTATGTATGTACGTATGTATGTATGTATGTATGTATGTATATATGTATGTATGTATGTGTGTGCGTATGCGTATATGTATGTATGTGTGTATGTAAGCGTGTCTGTATGCATGCACGCGTGCATACGTGCATGCGTACATGTATGCATGCATGTGTTCATGCATGCTTGTACGTAAGTATGCATGAACGCATACAGGTAAGTAAATACTGCACTATATATGCATGCGTGTATCGATGTATGTGTGCATGCATGCATGCATGCATGCATGTATGTGCGTATGTGTGTATGTATGCGTGCATGTGTGCATGTATGCCGGTGTGGTTTTATGTATGTGTGCATGTATGTATGGTGCAGGTGCGCGTGTATGCACGAATTCATGCCTGGATGGCTGTATGTGTGTATGTGCGCATGCATGAATGTATGTATGGATGTGTACATACATGTAGGTATGCATATATGCACGTATCCGTGTATGCATATATGCATGCATGCATGCACGAATGTATGTAGATGTATGTATTATGCGTGTGTGCATGTATGTATGTGTATGTATGCATGTGTGTATGTATGCATGCATGTATTCGTGTATGTACGTGCGTTTGCACGTATGCATGCATAGAATTAAGTGTGCACGTAGTTATGTATGCCTGCAGCATGTATGTGTGTATGCATGCATGTGTCTATGTATGCTTGTGTGTATGTGTGCATGTGCGTATGTATGTATACATGTATGTATGTATGTATGTATGTATGTATGTATGTATGTATGAATGTATGTATGTATGTATGTATGTATGTATGTATGTGTGTATGTATGTGTACGTATGCATGTCTGCATGTCTGCATGCATGCGTGCATGCATGCATGCATGCATGCATGTATGTATGTATGTATGTATGTGTGTGTCGATGTATGTGTCTGTACATACATATACACATTTACTTCATATTGTCGGAGTGTTGGGTCCCTGGCCTTCCCTGGCACACAATGACATAGTTCCCCCGCCTGGGTAGCGAATGTAGCCCCGAAGGCCCAGGGCCCTTCTTCTTCGTTTTGGGATGGCTTTTTCACCCTTGAGAGCGCTCCAAGAGCACCCACGAAGGCCTCCAGACGGCCCAAGAGGCCTCCAAGGCGACCAAAGAGCGTCCCCAGAGCGCTGCAAGAACGCTCAGGATGGCTTCAAGACGGCCCAGAGGTCCCACAGGAGGTCCAAGAGTGCCCCAAGAGGACCCTTAAGAGGGCGGCAAGAGGCTGAACCGTCCCGTTCCCTGGGGAATATATATATATATATATATATATGTGTATACAATGTTAGCACGTTGCCGCCTAGAGGGCCCCAAGATCGCACCAAGGCGGCCCACGAGGCCCCCAAAAGAGGCCCCAAGACGACCCAAGACGGCCCAAGAGAGAGCGAAGGCGGCACAGAAGGCGCCCCAGATGGCTGGGCTTCGCGCCCGCCGCCCGAGGCCGACGGAGGGTCGGCGGAAGTAGCACGAGGCCGCCTCTGCCGGCGGACGCCAGCGAAAGCTCGGCGAAAGGCGGCGGAAGCAAAACATGCGCCCCCAAGAGATAACAACGTTTTCTCGGGTTCAGGGTTTCCGAAATTGCCCGTATCCAGCCAAGACGCTGAAATAAGGAACAGTTTGGATTCGGAAGGGACGTCCTTCCGTGGCTATTCCTCCAGCCCTTCTCGTGCACCCCGGCGTTTTTTGAAGCCACAGCAGGGCTTCGTTCCTTCTTTAGCGTTCCTCATTTCAGCAGCTCGACTGTATGTGCACGTGCGTGGAGCAGCCTGGGCGGTGCAATCTGTGTGGTGCGATCCCATCCCAGGCCCCCGACGTCAGGATTTTTCCACGACGCGACCCCCAGTGGTCCGGACCCATTCCCTGGGACCGGTTTTTCTTCTTGAGTCGTGTTTTGATGGTCCCGAGGCCCCGTGAGGGCCCCCAGAGGCCGAAAGTAGCGAAAAACTTGCGGGCATGATTTTTCACAACGCGAGGTCCAGTAAGGGCCCAGAGGCCGAAAGCAGCGAAACATTTTCCGTCCTGATTTTTTTCACGACTCGAGGGGATCTGGGAAAGTGATGCCTGCGTGGTGCCACCTGGTGCTAAGTCGGGCATGTCCCCCACAAGAGGAACATCCAAAAAGAGTCAAACAATAGTATGGGGACGACTTCGTGACAACGCTGTGACTATTTCGAATGTGTTTCGACTATGTTTTATTTGTTCTTCCAAAATCCGCCTGCAGGAGGACACGCCTGACCCAAACCTGGTGGGTGCCCGGGAGCTGTTGCCCCATAGTCTGCCAACTACCAGCGCGCAGGGCGCCAGCCACAGGGCGCGCAGGCCGCGTGGCACCGAAAGGGGAGAGCAGCCGACTGCGACCACGAGGGGTCCAGCAGAAGGAGGAGGAGGGGGAGGAGGAGGAGGAGGAGGAGGAGGAGGAGGAGGAGGAGGAGGAGGAGGAGGGGGAGGAGGAGGGGGAGGAGGGGGAGGGGAAGGGGGAGGGGGAGGAGGAGGAGGGGGAGGAGGACTCCAGGCCGTCGTGGGGCCTTCCTCGGGCGCCTTGGGGCCGTCTCGGAGGAGCCGTCGTGGGGCCCACTTGGGGTCGTCTCGGGGGCCTCTTGGGCTGTCTTGGGGCCCTCTTGTTCCGTCTTGGGGCCCTCTTTGGGCCGTCTTGGGCCGTATTGGGGCTATCTTGGACGTTTTCTGGGGCCGTTTTCGAATGGGAGAAGCCCGAAATGGCGAGAACGCGATTACGATTGAACATCCCAATGGGAATCAGTGATTTGAGCCTCCTGGAGGTCCTGTCGGAGCCCTCTTCGGCCTCTGGAGGGCATGTTAGGCAGTCTTGGAGTCATCTTTGGCCGACTTGGAGTCTATCTTGGCCGTCGTGGATGCCTCCTGGGCAGACTTGACGGCCATCATACACCGTCTTTCGCCAACCAAAACACCCCAACCCAACCCGAAGACCCCAGTCTGCCCTCCATTCCCAGTGGGGTGGGGGGACGTAGGGGAACATTGAAAAACCCACACATGTGGAACCCGTCCCCCCCCCCACCCGAAATTCCGATCTTCGAGCTGGGTCAGGGGGGTCCGGCAGGTAGTCAGCCCTGGGACGCCCTGGAGGCCCTCCTGGAGACCCCTCCTGGGCGCCCTGGAGGCGCAGGATGGTCCTTGGGGGACTCGTTCGGCGGCGCCTCCTGGGCGGCCGGATCGGATCGGAGCGGCCGAGACCCCGCCTGGAGACCTGGTGGGAAGGGCTCTCGGGGCAGTGGGAACGACGGGCACGCCGGCACTCCCAGACTCCCCCTCGAGAGTCGTGAAGGACTCCTGGCGGCAAGCTGTTCGCCGCTCTCCGCCTCGGGGGGCCCCCACCAGTCCCGGGGAAGGGGTCCGGACCACTGGGGGCCGTGCCATGGAAAAGTCATGACGTCGTGGGTCTGGGCGCCCTGCTGCAAGCAGCAGGGGGCGGCGGATCGAGGACTCCTCCAGCGAGTCACTTGGACACCTCTGGGCCGTCGCCGGGGCCACCTTATTGGAGCATCATGGGCGAGTTTGGAGGCCGTTCTGGGGCCATCTTGGGCGAGCTTGGAGGCCATCTTGGGGCCATCTTGAGCGAAGCAGCCGACGAGGCAGGCAGTCGGTGTGCTGGGCCGAAGCCCCTGCCTCCGGGGAGTCTTGCGCAGCACATCCCAGCAGCGCCTGTCCTCGTGACCCAAAAGGGGGTCCAGCTGAAAGGGGGTGGTGCACCAGATTTGGGGCAACTGTATTGCAAATGTATTGCGCCATAGTCTTGTAGCGCATTGTATTGCAACGAACGTATTGCACTCGAAAACCCAGCAATCTATTTGCGCACTGGAATGCATAGCACATCCCAAATCGACTGCAACCCCACAAATCTGTTGCACCCAGTCTTTTGCACTACCCCCTTGTCGCTGGACCCCCTTGTGTGTCAACCAGAGCCTAGGAGCGGAGCAAATTGGAGGTCCAAGCCATCAAGGATTCTACAACCCTTCTGGCACGCGCAACTGTGCTAGCCCTGGCGTGTTCCGCTGCATGCTCAGAGTACGGTGGCGGATAATCTCCAATCCAGAAGTTTCGAAGTCCACGTAGACCGCGATCTCATCGTGACATGGTGCATAGAAGTGCGTGGAGACAGCCGCACAAACCATAATATAGACAGCACTTCGGGCCGCAAAGCGTGACAGCCTCACCCCACCGCCATGGGGCCCTTGATGACCTTAAGCGCCTGGAGGGGAAGGAGGAGGAGGAGGAGGAGGAGGAGGACGAGGAGGGGGAGCAGCGCTAGGTTCGAGAAGGTTGAGGACCCAGGTGCTTTCCACGCCACGACACTGCGGACAAGAGCGAGGGGACGTGTTGGCCGCCTTGCGGGACTGGGGGGGCTCGAGCGTGGATGCACACGCCAAGAAATCAGCCGTGGGATCCTGCATGTTTAGGAGCAGCCAGCTTAAATGCGTATTTTGGGGGACTCCCTGGGGCCCACCCAACGGATCTGTTCGACTCTAGTTGGACTCACGTTCGACTCAGGTTCGACTCAGGATCAACTCAGGGTCGACTCAAATCGACGGACGTTCGACGCAGCTTTAACGCACGAGTGGAGCGAGTGCCTCTGGGAAGGTCCCCAGAATGAGCATCCAAGCCAGCCCGCCGTAGGCGCCGACATGCTATTCGCCAAACACTGTGGGTGGGTCGCGCGTCGAGTCGTCGACTGGTCGCCCTGAGTGAGCGCCAAAGCAGGCAGCCCGCCGCAGGCGGGGATCTCTTTGCAATACAGCGGCGGGGATGATCCAGGGTGCATCGCGGCGGAGTCGCGGGGAGGGTCGCAGGGTGGACGAAGGGTGGGCGGCGAGGCGTGCCGCAGGTGGGTCGCGTGGTGGGTCGCGTGGCAGGTCGCGGGTGGGTCGCGGGTCGGGTCGCGGGGTGGGTCGTGGGTCGCGTGGTGGACCTCGGGCGGTTTGCACGGTGGGCCGCGTGGTGAGCTGCGGGTGGGACGCTGGCGGGTCGCAGGGCTGGTCGCGGGCGGGCCGCGGGGCGACGACGACGGCACGACAGAGCAGCAACGGCAGCAGGAGCCTGCGCCGCGGAGTCCCGCTTCGGCCGCGCACCCAGGGGCGGTGTCGGACCCGTGCTCCACCCTCCCCTCGCTCTGCTCTGCTTTGCTCCGGCCGTGGAAGGCAGCTTACCATCGACCCTCCTGGGTCGGGTCCTCGTCTTGAGAGCCGCTCCTTCCTGATCCTCCCGCTTCCTTCTCTCCCCCTCCTTCTCCTCCTCCTCCTCCTCCTCCTCCTCCTCCTCCTCCTCCTCGTGTTCCTCCTCGTGCTCCTCGTCCTCCTCTCCCGTTCATCTCCGCCTCTTACGCCCGCTCGCCCTCCCTGGGTGCTGCCAGGCTTGGAGCTTTCGCCGCTCGCCTGCGCCAGTCATTCCTCCACCACCTCCCACTCCTATGTTCCTTCTCCTTCCTGATCCTCTTCCTGCACAGTTGCACGTTCTGAATGTAACTCTCTTTCTCCCTGGGCTCTGTCGGGAAGATGCCCTGCGCTCTCCGCGCATGGTTTTCTCACACAGGATCTCAAACGCTGGCCTCTCTTATGTGCTGTTCCCATCCGATCGGCTTCGGTTCCTCAACATAATGTTCCAGCTGCAACGGTGGCCTCATTTCCGTGCTCCTGGTTGTTCAACCACGTGTTCCTGGTGCAGCGTAAGCCTCCTTTCCGTGCTTCTGGTCATTCGAAGGCGTGCTCCCGCTGCAGCTCTGATCTCATTTTCGCGTGATCGGTCCTTCCGAATGGTGTTTCCGCTGCAGAGGTGGTCTCATTTCCGCATTTTCGGTCCTTCCGAGTGGTGCTCCCGCTGCAGCACCAGCTTCTACGGAGTGCCATGCCATGAAATGGCATGCCATGCGATGATCTGTCGTGTACCGCTTTGCAGTGCTGTGATATGCAATACTTGACTACGCAATGCTGCGCCATGTGATGCATCGCGCACCATTTGGGGATCGTTGTTTCCTTCAACCTCCGACATCCGACTGTGCAAGTAGAGAGGGGGGCTCTACGTAACATCTAACGAATGGGGGGAGAGGTATGGCGTCAGACATGACGCGAGAGCACCCAGATTGCCCTCCCCCTCTCGCTCCTCTCCCGCTCCAACTCTTTGTTCCTCCTCCTCCTCCTCCTCCTCCTCCTCCTTGTCTACCTCCTCGTTCTCCTCCTGGTATCCTCCCCCTATTCTTCTCGTCCTCCTCCTCCTCCTCCTCGTCTTCGCCATTCTCCTCCTCTTCCTCCTCCTCCTTCTTTTCCTCCTCCTCCTCCTCCCCCTCCTCCTCAACCCCAGTGCTCCTCCTGCCCGCCTCAACCTCCTCCCTCCTCCCTCCCTTCTTCCCGCCTTCCCTCCCCCCCCCCTTGGAGCCCCGCGCCCTCTCCGACGCCCGATCCCTCGCCCTCCCCTCCCCTCCTCCTGGCAGGAGCGCCGGGCGAGCCAGCACGCCCTTGCCGCGGAGCGCGCCTCGCACGAGGCGCACCCCCTCCCCCGCCCCCCCCCGGCGCCCCCCCCCCCCCCGCGGCCGAGGGTGTCTGGGGGACTCTTCCTCCTCCTGCTCCTGCTCTCCTCCTCCTCTGCTCCTCCTCCTGCTCCTGCTCCTTCTCCTCCTCCTCCTCCTCCTCCTCCTCCTCCTCCTCCTGCTCCTCCTCCCCCTCCTGCTCCTTCTCCTGCTCCTCCTGCTCCTTCGCCTCCTCCTCCTCCTCCTCCTCCTCCTCCTCCTCCTCCTCCTCCCCCTCCTCTCAGCTGCCCTGATACGCCCGCTTTGAAGCGCGACGCGTGCCGTGTTCCAACTCCAGACCCACTCGAGTCATAACAGAAATCACAAGGAGATGTCTTTCGCTCTTCTCGGCCCCTGGGGGCCCTCACCGGCCTCGGGACCGTCAAAAAACGCCTCGGGATGAAGAACCGGCCCCGGGGAAGGGGTTTGGACCTCTGGGGGTCGCGTCACGAAAGAAGCCATGACGCCGGTGTTGACGCGCCGCGGTTTGCCTCCGCGTGCTGGCTCCACGTCTTGGCGGGCGCATCGCGCCCCAGGCGTGCATGTGCCGCATCTGCGTGCGGAGCTGCGCGTCGCACAGCACGCTGCGGGCTGCGTGCTGGGCGCATCGGGGCGGCCGAGTTTTTGGGGGTGCAATCCGTTCGTTCTGTTCTGCCGCCCTCCCCCGTCCCTCGAGTCCGCTCAGTCGATCCTGCCTCGCGCGCCGAGTCGCTCTCCGAGAAAGTGCGCAGAGCACTGCATCCGCAATAATTCTGTCCTGGAAAAGGGCTTGGGCCCGGGGTTCTCTCTTTGATCAAGCAGTGGCGAAGCGCCCTGGCTCGCCTATAGGGCCACCGGAGAATGCTCGAAGAACCTTTTTGTGGTCTGCGCTTAGAACGTTGCTGGCTGCGACTGTCTTGTTCTATCACATCAGGTTTATCTTCTAAGAACAGTGTTTTGTTCTTAGCACATAATTGGGCTTCCCAGAACATGTCGTGGTAGGTCTATAGGAATGCCGGTATGGTCGGTCCCTGCTCAATTGTAATAAGTAAAGCTCTTGCCAGGCCTCGACTTGCGCAGGGCCGGCCAATGTACTCTGCGATGAACAACGAGGTCGCGCAGGGCCGGCGAGTGAAACAGTTGAGGATGTCCCAGGCGAAACGCTGACTTTTGAAATTCCGATTGATGAAACACAGGATAAAATACACATGTTCTGCGGATGTCTCTAGCCAAACGCTTGTTTTGCAGAATGTGTCGAGGATGTCTCGAGCGAAACGTTTGTTGTGTTGTTTATATATATATATACATATACATATATATATATACATATACATACACATATACATATATATATAGATATGTTGTTCCCTTTCCCAGAGACCTGAATTCAGAGGATGTCTCAGGTGAAAAGCTTGTTTTCACGTGCCCTGATCTTGAAGACGTCTCGAGCGAGACGCTTCGTTTCATGCGTCCAGGTTGCCCAGGCAGATGTCTAGCATGAGGATGTGTTGGAGGTTTCTCAAGCGAAACGTTTGTTTTCACCCGTCCAGGTCGCCCACACAGATGTCTAGCATGAGGATGTGTTGAGGATGTCTCGAGCGAGTCGCTTGGTTTCGCGTATCCAGGTCGCCCAGACGGATGCCTAGCATGAGGATGTCTTGAGAACGTCTCGAGCGAAACGCTTGTTTTTTCGCGTCCAGGTCGCCCACACAGATGTCTAGCATGAGGATGTGTTGAGGATGTCTCCTGCGAGGCGCTTGGTTTCGCGTATCCAGGTCGCCCAGGCGGATGCCTAACATGAGGACATGAGGATGTGCAGAGGATGTCTCGAGCGAGACGCTTGCTTTCACGTGTGCACGTCGCCCAGACGGATGTCGAACATGAGGATGTGTTGAGGGTGTCTCGAGCGAGGCGTTTGGTTTCGCGTATCCAGGTCGCACAGACGGATGTCTAGCATGAGGATGTGTTGAGGATGTCTCGAGCGAGACGCTTGTTTTCACGTGTGCACGTCGCCCAGACGGATGTCGAACATGAGGATGTGTTGAGGGTGTCTCGAGCGAGGCGCTTGGTGTCGCGTATCCAGGTCGCACAGACGGATGTCTAGCATGAGGATGTGTTGAGGATGTCTCGAGCGAGACGCTTGGTTTCACGTGTCCAGGTCGCCCAGGCGGATGTATAGCATGAGGACATGAGGATGTGTCGAGGATGTCTCGAGCGAGACGCTTGTTGTCACGTTGAACGCCGCCCAGACGGATGTCTAACATGAGGATGTGTTGAGGATGTCTCGAGCGAAACGCTTATCGCAGTAGAGTGCATCCCAGTTCAACCCCGCTCGTCCGTTGGGCGTCCCCTGCTGCGCTGGTGCGTTTTTTAGCGCGTCCCGTGCGACGTTCTGTCGTGACGTGCCCTGGCCATCCCCTAGCACGCCACTCGGCGTGACACGTTCCCTGGCTCATCCTCTCTCGCGTTTTCTGGCTCGTCCCTAGGCGTTTCCCCTGCCCGTTCCGAGGCGCGCCGCTTGCAGCGTCCCTTGGCATGACGTCCTCTGGCCGCCCCATGGCACGCGCCTTGGCACGTCCCGTGGCAGGTCCCTGACACGTCCAGAGCACGTCCCTTGATACGTCCCCTTACACGCCTCATGGTGCATCCCCTACTGCGCCCCTGGCACATCCTGTGTCGCTTCTGTGAGCCTGTGCCCCGTGTCGTGTCGCTCCTTTTCGGAGCAGACTCGGATTTTGAGGTCGAGTTGATTGAACGTCCCGCATGCTTCCACTTCAATTAGCTCTGGGGCAGCTACTGTGTTCTCAGCCAGCTCGAGCTAAAGATCCAGATCACTTCGGTCAGGACTCGGATTCAAAACAGGACTCGGTCCACAACGCTATATATAGAGCACAATCGCGGCATGACACATCGCAATTCAGCACGGCGCAGCACAGCACAGCCTTTGGCATTGTACATCAATACCGTTACACTCAGCACTGCCATTGCCCGTCGCCCAATCATGGGTCTTCAAAATGTTTCCATGCCTCACATTTCTATATTCCTTTCTGGTTCTTGGGTCGATAATGTTCTGCTCCCGCTTCGCCTCTTCGACCGCATGCTGATCGGCGGCTTCTCTCTGGGGGTCACGACCTCGTCTCGAAAATCGACGACGACGACGACGGCGACGACGACGGCGACGGCGACGACGACGACGGAGACGACGACGACGAAGAGGAAGAGGACGACGACGACGACGACAACGGCAACGACGACGGCGGTCACCACCTCGCCACGAGCTGCACTGCGAGGCGCCGCCAAAAGATCGAGGCTCGAGGTTCGAAGTTCGAGGTTTTCGGGCGTTTTCGAGCCTCGGCACGCGTTCCAGCAGCGGCGCCCCGCCGAGGGCGTCCCCGGGACGCCCGGACCGTCCCGGACCGCCCTCCGAGAGCCCTCCTCCTCCTCCTCCTCCTCAGATATTTGCGGAAGAAGAAGAAGAAACGGCACAAGCATACTCCGAGTTTCTGAATAAGCGTCGGGGGGGCGGCACCCCCACCGACGGCCCCACATCGATCCCCGTCGCCGGCAGCCACCCCGCGCCGAAAGCGCTCCGACCCCCGTCGCGGCGCGACGACGAGGCGAGGTTGACCCCCGTCGGGGGGAGACCCCCCCCACGCTTATTAAGAAACCCAGAGTAGGTCGGTCATGTCCTCCTACAGGCGGCTTCTGCCGAGAAAGCCAACCATGGCCAAAACACACATGTTGAAACGTAGCCAAGAAGAGCCAACAAAGAGCCAAGCAGCGCCAAAAGAGGGCCGAAAAGGGCCAGCAGGGGAAGTTTCTGGAGGTCCGCGCTGATCTCTCGGAGCGGCGCTGCCCCCCCGGGGAGGAGGAGGAGGAAGAGGAGGAGGAGGAGCAGGAGGAGGAGGAAGAGGAGGAGGAGGAGGAGGAGGAGGAGGATGGGGGAAGAGGAGGGGGGGGAGGAGGAGGAGGAGGAGGAGGAGGAGGAGGAGGAGGAGGAGGAGGAGGAGGAGGTGGAAGAGGAGGAGGAGGAGGAGGAGGAGGACCTGGCGCGCGGAGCGCGCCAGCGGGCGGCGCCCGAGGCGCCCCCACGGGGGGCTTCAAGACCTTCGCGCGCCTCGGACGTCGGCGCGCGTCCACTGATCGGCCCCGGCTCTTCAGGACGCTCCCTCGGGTTGGCCCAGAAGGGGGTCCAGCGACAAGGGGGTGGTGCAATAGATTTGGTGCAATGGATTTGTTGGGTTGCAATGCATTTGGGGCGTGCAATACATTCTGGGGCGCAAATGTATTGCTGGATTTTCGCGTGCAATGCGTTCGCTACAATACAATGCAATACAATTCTCTGGCGTAATACGTTTGCAAAACGATTGCCCCGAATCTATTGCACCCCCTCCTTTCAGCTGGACCCCCTTTGGGGGCACCCAGACTCTCTGCGTACAGTCGAGCCCCATGCGAAGAAGCACCCTTCGTTCCTCCAGGGTGCCCTGGGTTTCCTGGGTTCCGACGGTTCTGCGATGGAAAGCGGGAGGTTCCCACACAAAGGATCAGTGGACGTCCTGAGGGGTCAGGGGTGGGCCTCTTGTGAAAGGTTTCTTGTGGAAGGTCCCGCACTGCAGCGTCTGTGGCCCCTCGAATGCCAATGCCAGCATTCCCGCGGGCCACGCCTCAAAACACCGCACTTGCATGTGTGATGTGTTTGGGAAACCGTGCTTTGCATGGAGGCGAGTCTTGCCATTAGTCACGCTTCGCGTATCCCCACCAGCCCGTTCAGAACCTTTGCCTTATTATGAGAGTTGGCAAGGAAAATGACGAGGAGACCCATATGGAAGCTCCTCGTTTGCTCCTATTCAAAAGGTTTGTCTTGGAGTGTTCCAGGGTCGCCCGGCTGGTGCCGGGGGGTAGTGTTGCGGTATGAACGAATGCCGCCCGAGGTGCCCGCGCGTCAAGACTTTGGCAACATGCTGAGGTGTTTCGGCCCCTTTCGCATGAGACATCGTGGCAAGTCTGCGTTCCAAGACGACCAGATTTGACATGGTCCAGCCCGTTTCGCTCGAAACATCCTCGCAACTCAGGGCCCCCAGACGTTACGTGAGAGGGCGTCCAGCCCATATCGAGATTCACACGATGCAGAGAAGGAGGGGGGCAGGGGTTTAATCTGGGAACAACTGAATCGCCACACACTTTGGGGAGGTCCGCGCGGATTTCTTGGGTCGTGGCTGGACCCCCCACCCCGAAGAGGGGGAGGCACCAGGATACGATGCATGCAGCTGGTTTCGGCACGGTCGCCGGGCGCTCTCCTAGATACACTGGCGCCTCTCGTTGACCTTTCCCGTTGTGGTCACCGCGGGGGGCGCTGGGGACACAGGGCAATTATAATTGAAGTCGAAGGTGGGCAGTCTATACGTACACACACATTTTTTTTTATATATATATATATATATATATATAGATATTGTAATGGCCTCCAGCCAGTGCCGCCGATCCGGGGCGCTCCCGATGCGTGTGGGAACGGACGATGACGACGACGACGACCGACGACCGGGTCAACGACGGACGATGATGACGACGACGTCCCTCCTCCCCCCGCTGCCCTCCCCTGTTTCTTGGACCCCCCCCCCCCGCTTGAGCTCGACACCCCCCTCCGTCCCCGCTCGAGCTTCCTCCTTGGACCCCCCCCCGCTTGAGCTCGACCCCCCCCCGTCCTCGCTCGAGCGCCCCCCCCCCCCCCCCTCGATTCTTGGACCCCCCCCCGCGCTGACCCCCCTCCCCCCCGCTTGAGCTCGACCCCCCCCTCCGTTCGACCCCCCCCCCGTCTCGCTCGAGCTCCCCCCCCCCTCGATTCTTGGACCCCCCCCCCGCGCTGACCCCCCCCCCCCGCTGGAGCTCGACCCCCCCCCTCCGTCCCCCTCGAGCTTCCTCCTTGGAGCCCACCCCCCGCTTGAGCTCGACCCCCCCCCCCGTCCTCGCTCGAGCTCCCCCCCCCCCCCTCGATTCTTGGACCCCCCCCCGCGCTGACCCCCTCCCCCCCGCTTGAGCTCGACCCCCCTCTCCGTTCGACCCCCCCCCCGTCCTCGCTCGAGCTCCCCCCCCCCTCGATTCTTGACCCCCCCCCCCCCGCCGCGCTGACCCCCCCCCCCGCTGGAGCTCGACCCCCCCTCCGTCCCCGCTCGAGCTTCCTCCTTGGACTCCCCCCCCCTTGAGAGCTCGACCCCCCCCCGTCCTCGCTCGAGCTCCCCCCCCCCCTCGATTCTTGGACCCCCCCCCGCGCTGGAGCGCTCAGTGAATTGCGTGGATAATTCGCCGGATCCCGACCCCCCCCCAGAGCGAAGCTTGAGCGAGCTCAAGCCCACGCTCTCAGAACCTCACACGCTGGATCGGCGGATATACATATAGATGGTCTAAGGGACGGGCGGGTTACAAGGGCACTACGTTGACTTCTCGGTCTCCTCTCAGTGGGCGGCGCCCAATTAGCCCACGTCTTCACCTCTCTGCGCTAAAAGGCAGATGCCGTGCGCAGTGTGCAGCCCCATCCACCTCTCTCCTCCTCCGTTGCGTCCTGGTCATTTTCCTCCTCCCCTCTTTTCGTTGGAGAAACTTGAGCTGACATGTTGGAGCGTACCTCCTCCCCTCCTTCCTCCACCTCATCATCATACCTTCCATGGTGCAAGACCTGGGGCTCGTATCATTTTCTGACAGTGCCTTTGGGCGCCCACATGTTTAGCGCGTTCTTTGGTCTTGTCAGAACGATGTATCCTCTTTTTCATCCGAGCAGCTGTACGTTGGTCTCTTCAGACATGTGTGCTCTCACGCGCCGCATGGGGACCTCATGCTCGAGTCTCTGTCGACCGAGCCCCCCATTTGCCACCTCATGCGCTTCCCACCCTCGCCTCAGGCGGAGATCAGCCGCCAGCGCGCGGACACTATATTCCCGCGCTTCTTTGATTGACATGGTAACGACTACGACTTCACCACGATGGTGATGATGAGGATGATGATGACGACAATGGCGACGATGATGATAATGCTGATGATGATGGTGATGATCATGGTGGTGATGATGATGGTGGTGATGGTGGTGGTGATGGTGATAATGGTAATGATGGTGCTGCTGATGGTGCTGGTGATGGTGACTGTGATGGTGATGCTGATGGTGGTGTTCATGACGATGATGATGCTGATACTGATGATGCTGCTGATGATGATGCTGATGATGATGCTGATGATGATGCTGATGATGATGATGCTGCTGATGATGATGATGATGATCATGATGATGATGATGATGATGATGATGATGATGATGATGATGCTGCTGATGATGATGATGATGATGATGATGTGGTCGAAGCTTTGGATCGGGAGTGCACCATCCTTCTTGATCGAACGTCGGGGGGGGGGGGGCGGTTGGATCCTCGGGTCTTTCCTCTGCCTCGCGACCTAAGTGGGAAGGCTTTGCCTCGGCGCTGGGGGGGTCATAGAGGGTGATAGCGGGCGTCTATCTTCGTGCCCGATTGCCGGAGGGTGGGTTGTGCCAGCGTTGGTCCTCGACTCTCGCATGGGTGGCCCACCCTCTGGGCCGTTTGGTTTTTGCGCGTCGCGGTTCGATGCTGTGTCTTGTGTTTTTTGGTCGCGCGTGCTTGCGGCTGCTGGCAGCATCCCTGTGGCGTCCGTCACGTGTTGCTGCAGGCCCGCGCCAGGCACCGAGGGCGGCTCGGGCTAGGTTCGTCGTGCCCCCCGTGGTGCCAAAGCGAGCCCTGCGCTCGCCTAGAGCCGCCCTCGGCCCGACTGCAGGGGGGCCAGCATTCAGGACAGCGGTCCGTCTACCCCTGTCTGTCTGCCCCGCCCCTCCCCCCCAATTGCTTGGCGTCTGCCAGGCGTGCACCCTCGGTCATGTTGTGGCCGTGTGAGGGAACGGAAGCGGAAAGACGGTGATGGCTATGATGATGACAATGATGTTGATGTTGATGATGTTGATGATGATGATGCTGATGATGATGATGATGATGATGATGTTGGTGCTGATGCTGGTGGTGGTGGTGACGGTGACGGTGACGGTGGTTGTGATGGTGACGGTGACGGGGATGGTGTTTGCGATGGCGGTGGTTGTGATGATGATGATGACGATGATGATTAGGATTATGATGATGATGCTGATGCTGATGATGGTGGTGGTGGTGATGGTGGTGTTGGTGCTGGTGATGGTCATGGTGATGGTGATGGTACTGATGCTGACGATGGCAGAGGCAGCTGTGTTGGTGATGGCAGCGACGGCGGCGACAGTGACGGTGTGATGCTCAGGATGAGCCTGATACGCGCAGACATCTGACGTCTTGACGTTTTCAATACGCAGTCCCCAGAAGCGCCGACCTTTCCCTTCGGGCCAGTCTGTCATCCCGAGACGTTTTTGACAGTCCAGGGCCAGGAGGCCCACGAGGGCCCCCCAGATGCCGAAAACGATGCAAAGCTTCCGTCTTGCGTTTCCCTCCCATCCTGTGGTGTTGGGTCCTGGTTTTGAGTAGACAGCGCCGTGCGTTCTCCTCTTTCCTCCTTCTTCCTCCCTTTCCTCCGTCCTCCCTCCTCCCATCCCTGCCTCTTCCCTCCGCCTGTCCCTGTGTCGGCACCATCCTCACACGTCTCGTGGCCCCATAGGCAGCCCCATACTCTTCACACGCTTCGTGACCCCGTAGGGAGCTCAGAACTGAATATATTGCGGCGCATCCCTCGCGTGTTTCGTGGACCCATGGGGAGTTCCACCGAAGGCTCCAGTCGCAGGGTCCACGTGCGACACCCGCACCCAATTCGCGTACCCTTTGTACGTTTCGTGGCCCCATCGGGGTGCTCCACTGCAGGCCCCGATGGCAGGGTCCACATGCGTCACCCGCAGCCAAGAGATGGCCCCACCAGGAGCCCTACCGAAGGCACACATCTTACACGTCTTAAACGCGCCTAATCCATCTCGGCACACTTCTTACACGCTTCGTGGCACCATGCGTAGGGAGCTCCACCGAAGGCCCCAGTGGCAGGGTCCACATGCGCCACCCGCTCCACTTCGGCACACCTCTCACGCTCCGTGGCCCCACAGGGAGCTCCACCGAAGGCCCCTGCGACAGCGCTTACATGCGTCGCCCGCACCAACCTCGACACACCCCTCACACGTTTCGTGGCCTGGGGGGCTCCACCGAAGGCCCAAGAGGCAGGGTCCACATGCGCCACCCCCATTCATCTCGGCACACTTCTTACACGCTCCGTGGCACCATAGGGACTTCGACCGATGGCCCCAGTGGCAGCGTCTACATGCGTCACCCGCACCCATTGCGGCACACCCCTCACACGCTTCGTGGCCCCAGCCCCACCGAACGCCCCAGCGGCGGTGTCCACATGCGCCACCCGCACCCATTCCGGCACACATCTCGCACGTTTCGTGGCCAAATCGGGAGCTTTACCGAAGGCCCCTGTGGCAGCGCTTGCATGCGTCGCCCGCACCCATCTCGGCACCCCTCACACGCTCCGCGGCCCCACAGGAAACTCGCCGAAGGCCTAGTGGGAGGGTCCACATGCGCCGCCCGCACTCATTCTGGCATACCCTCATACGCTTCGTGGCGCCATAGCGAAGTCCACCGAGGGCCCGAGTGGCAGGGTCCACATGCATCACTTGCACCCATTTCATTCCACCATAGGGAGGGGAGGGAACCCTACCGAAGGCACTAGTGGCAGGGTCCACGTGCGTCACCCGCAAGCTCCACCGAAGGCCCTAGCGGCAGCGTTTACAGGCGTCACCCGCACCCATTTCGGCACACCCCTCACGCGTTCTGTGGCCTCATAGGGAGCTCCACCGAAGGCCCCAGTGGCAGGGTCCACATACGTCACACGCACCCATCTCGGCACAGTTCCTACACGATCCGTGGCCCCACGGGGAGCTCCACCGAAGGCCCCAGTGGCAGCGCTTCATGCGTCGCCCGCACCCATGCCGGCTCACCTCTCACACGTTTTGTGGCCTCATAGGGAATTCCATTGGAGGCCTCAGTGGCAGGGACCGCACGCGTCAACCGCATTTATTTCAGCGCATCCCTCACGCGATTCGTGGCCTCACACGGAGCTCCACCGAAGGCCCAAACGGCAGCGTTCACATGCGTCGCCATCCCCACTTCGACACACCTCTCACACGCTCCGCAGACCCATAGGGAGCTCCACCGAAGGCTCCAGTGGCATGGCCCACATGCGTCACCGACACCAATATCGGCACACCCCTCACACGTTTTGTAGCCTTCGTGGCCCCATAGGAAATTCCATCGAAGGCCCCAGCGGCAGCGTTCACATGCGTCACCCGCGCCCATGTCCGCACACTCCTCACATGTTTCGTGGGGCGCCGCATATCGCGTTGTTTCTGGGCAGGGCCACCAGAAGGCTTGCGGAAGTAGCTAGAGCAGCCTGCGACGCGGAAGAATCGTTGCCAGATGGCGGCGACGGCCCTAGCCAAGGAGTTCGGCTTTGCCGAGTTTATCCGCGAGGGCTGACGTGAGGAGCGGCCCGCCCGAGCCTGGCCTTTCTCGGCTGTCCAATTGTTCGGCACCGCGGCGCGGACATCCCGCGCGAGTCGCTGGAATCTTTTCGGGGCGACCAGCGGGCGCCGCGGGGACTTCCCTGAGCTCTGCCTCCAAGAGCTGCCAGACTTCCGCGCGTTCCTCCCAGCGCTCTGACTGTCGTTAGCCGCCCGTTGTCTTCACCCGTGCCGCAAACGACCCGCGCGCGTCGCCAGGATTCCCGCGGGGCGACCGGCGCGCGTCGCGGGGACTTTGCGCAGCACTCTGCCCAGGCCCGCGGTCGCCAGGGCGCGGCATCGCAGAGGGAAGGACACGAACGCAAAACGGCGGGGCCTGGGGTCCGGGCCACTGCGGGCCAGACGGGCAGGAACGCCACGCACATCGGAAGCAAGGGGGGCGAAGGAGCTGGGAAGGAAATGAGCACGAAACGGCTGCGCGCGGGGTTCGGGCCACATCAAACATCCCCCCGCGAGCCCGTGCCCGCTGTTCTCTTTATCCTCCTCCCCACCTGCCTCGCGATGCTCGCAGCTGCATCTGGGTGGGCCCTTCCTTGGCCAGGGTAATTTCTAATACGTTGGAGGTCTGGGAGGACCGCGATGAAGACGGCGCAAGACGAGTGGCAGGTGGACGTGTGGACGCCGCTGCGCTCGCGAAGAGAACCTCGGAAGCTGGCGGGCTGTCAAGTGCGGCCTCGGCCCTAAGCGTGTGCCTTTTTGCACCCCTGCGCCTTTGCCCGCCCCCCTCTTTGTCCCCCAGCCACTACGTCGTCTTCCTCGACCACCTCGTCGCGTTCCTCTTCCCCCCCCTCGCCTCCCTGCTCCTCCCCATCCTTCCCCCACTCTTCCCCCTTTTCGCCCCCCTCGCCACCCTCCTAATCCTCTTCCTCCTCGTCCTCGCCGCCCCCCCAACTACTCGCCCCCTCGGCTCCAGTGTCCAGGGGGTCCCCACTCGCCGCTGCGAAGGAAAGGACATGTGGACACCGCCACTGGGGCCTTCCATCATGGGGAGGCGGCCGCGTGTGGAAACTTCCAATGGGGCATTCCATGCCACGCAGCGTGTGAGGGGTATGTCGAAATGGATGGGGCGGCCGCATATGGACACCGCCACTGTGGACTTCCCTGGAGCTCCGTAAGGGGCCACAAGGCGTGTGATGGGTGTGCCGAAATGGGCGGACCAGCCGCCCGTGGACACCGCCACTGGGGCCTTCCATGAAGTTCCAATGGGGCGGCCGCGTGTGGAAACCTCCAGTGGGGCATTTCATGGAGCCCCCCGTGGAGCCACCACGCGTGTGAGGGGTGTGCCGATAAAGATGGAGCGGCCGCATGTGGACACCGCCATTGTGGCCTTCCGCTGGAACTCCGTAAGGGGCCACAAAGCGTGTGATGGGTGTGCCGAAATGTGCGGACCCGCCGCCCGTGGACACCGCCACTGGGGCCTTCCATGGAGTTCCCGTGGGGCGGCCGCGTGTGGAAACCTCAAGTGGGGCATTTCATGGAGCCCCCCGTGGAGCCACCACGCGTGTGAGGGGTGTGCCGATAAAGATGGGGCGGCCGCATGTGGACACCGCCATTGTGGCCTTCCGCTGGAACTCCGTAAGGGGCCACAAAGCGTGTGATGGGTGTATGGGTGTGCCGAAATGGGCGGACCGGCCGCATGTGAACACTGCCGTTGAGGTCTTCCATGGAGTTCCCATGGGGCCACGAAGCGTGTGAGAGGGGCACCGCGCGCGGACACCAATGGGGCCTTCTGTGGAGCTTCCTCTGGGGCCACGAAACGCGTGAGGGATATGCCGAAATTGCTGGTGCGGCGGTATGTGGACACCGCCACTGGGGCGTTCGGTAAAATGAGGCCACGAACGTGTGAGGGGTGTGCTTAATTGGATGGGGAGGCCGCATGTGGACATGGCATCTGAGGCTTCGATGGGGATCCTCATGGCCACGAAACGTGTGAGGGGAGTGCCAACAGGGGAGGGGCGGCCGCATTCGGGCATGGCCTTTGGGGCATTCGGCGGAGCCCATACGAATTGTGTGAGTGGTGTGCCGAAAAGGATGGAGCGGCCGCATGTGGACGTGGCCACTGGGGCCTGCGGTGGAGATCCCTACGGGGCCACGAAGCGCGTGACGGGTGTGCCGAGCCGCATGTGGACATGGCCATGAGGGCTTTCGGTGGAGCTCATGATGTGGCCACGAAGTGTGTGATGGGTGTGCCGACACGGGTGGGGCGGCCGCATGTGGGCGTGGCCAGTGGGGCCTTCGGCTACCTGGCCACAAAACGTGTGCGGGGTGTGATGGACATGCGGAGGGCAACGGCAAGCATGGGAGGAGGAGGAGGAGGAGGAGGAGGAGGAGGAGGAGGACTAGTGTAAACCCAAGAGTCATCAACGATGTCGGAGTGAACCCTCCCTCCAAGCTCCCTCTTCATAGGCCCCTACACGGTTAATTTCCATTGAGGGAACTGCTTCGTTGGAAGACAACCGTTTGAAGATCCTGAAGCATGGCAAAACATTGTTCTCGGGATATCAACGCCACGCATCAACCTACCAGAACGCTTTCTTGGGACTTCAACACCGCGATTCAACATAACTGTTGCACCCGCAAAGTCCTGAACCCTTCCAAAACACTGTTTATGATACGTTGATCATGGGAATCCGTGCAACTCTTGCACATGTTTAACGAATGTTGGCGGCGCTAAGGCGAGGGCCACACTTCGAAAAGGAACCGCCGTCGCTACGGCCGGATCCGCCTCGAGAAACGGGCCAGGATGTACCTCCTCCTCCTCCTCCTCCTCCTCCTCCTCATCCTCCTTTTCGCTCGACTCCTCCTCCTCCTCCTTCTGCTGCTCCTCCTCCTCCTCTCCTCCTCCTCTTCCTCCTCCTCCTGCTCCTCCTCCCCTCCTTCTCTTCCTCCTCCTCCTCCTCATCTTCCTCCTCCTCCTCCTTCTCCTCCTTTTCCGTGAGAGCGACCTTTGATTACCCTGCGGCGTTAGTTCTCCTCCTCCTCCTTCTCCTCCTCCCCTCCTCCTCCTCCTCCTCCTCCTCCTCCTTCTCATCCTCTTCCTCCTCCTCCCTTACGCTCGACTCTCCACCTCCTCCTCCTCCTCATCCTCCTCCTCCCCTCCTCCTCCCTTCTTTTCCTCCTCCTCCTCCTCCTCCTCCTCCTCCTCCTCCTCCTCCTCCTCCTCCTCCTCCTCCTCCTCCTCCTCCTCCTCTCCTCTCCTTCCCTCCTTCTCCTCCTCCTCCTCTCCTCCTCCTCCTCCCTCCTCTCCTTCTCCTCCTCCTCCTCCTCATCCTCCTCCTCCAACTCCTCCTCCTCCTCCTCCTCCTCCTCCTCCTCCTCTCCCCCTCCTGCTCCTCCATTCTGCTCCTCCCCTCCTCCTCCTCCTCCTCCTCCTCCTCCTCCTCCTCCTCCCGGCCCGGTCGGGCCCCACGCGGGGCGTTCCAGAAGCAGCCTCGCCCCTTCGGCGGGGTCTCTCGCGGTCTCGGCGAAAGAGGCTGGGCGAAGGCCGGGGGGTGGCGATATCGGTACCTGTTGGTTTCCCACGGGATTGGTTTCCTTTCCCGCGGGTTGTCCGTTTGACAGTCCAGGCCGACACATCGAAGAAGAGAAAACGGCATAAGCCTAAATATTTGGCGCTCCACGCGGATGTCTTGGATCCGCGCTGGCCCCCTCCCGGGCGGCGTCTCCGGTGCCGCCCCTGGCGCGCCAGGGAGGGGAGCCCAGCGCAGATCCAAGAACTCCGCGCGGAGCGCCAGAAGTTTAGGGTGATTCACCACCCACCAAACCACCCAAACCCAACCCGAAGGCCCCGATGTGCCATCCATTTCCAGTGTGGTGGGGTCGGAGAACATGTGGAAAACAGATATGAAGCCCGTACTCCCCCAAGGCCGAAATTGGGGTCTTCGGGTGAGGTTGAGGTGGTCTTGTAGGTAGTCATTTATGCAGTTTTATCGACTTCTAGACAAGCGTTCCCTGGCCCCCACGCGTCCGCGCACACGCCTCGGGCCTTGGCGTGCGGTCCCCCCCCCGCTGGGACCTTTCCCTCCTCCTCCTCCTCCTCATCCTCCTCCTCCTCTTCCTTCTCCTCCTCCTCCTCCTCCTCCTCTTCCCCCTCCTCCTCCTCCTCCTCCTCCTCCTCCTCCTCCTCCTCCTCCTCCTTCCTCTTCCTCTCCCACCGCCAGATGATGGAGGCGACTCCGTCGTGGATGCTGGCTCAGCCCGCTGCCGCCGCCGAGGAAGTCCCAGGCAGTCGCAAGCGGCGGGCACTCGTGGAGGTCGTAGAGGAGGCCAAGAAGGAGGGAGGAGGCAAAGGCGGTGGTGTTCTCAAGGCCCTGGTGGCCATCCTGGCGCGGCTGTCCCTCAGCAACGCTGCAGAACTTCGAGAGCTGTGCGGCGTCGTTTTCGTGACTTTCTTGGTGGACGCCGAGCATGCAGTTATCAAGGCTGCCAAGGCCGCAGGCGTTGCCTATCATCAAGAGGTGAAGCGGAGGAAGGCAGACAATGTGCAGGACCCCATGGGTCCTCCTTTCGTTCATGTTTGGGTCGCCCTTTTGCGCGCCATCGGTCAGGCCGGCCCTCCGCCCGACATCGGCAAGTCGCTGGAGCAGTACTGGACCGACTTCATCATGAAGAACAGTATCGATCAGGTGGCGACGTCAGTGAGGGCGTGCAGGGTGCGGCCGACTCGCAAGCAAGACAACCAGAAGGCCGTGGCGCGGGTGACGTTCGCGGTGGACCACAGCCATCAGTATCTCGAGGGCGCCCTGGTGAAGTACTTCCAGTCCATCGGCGGCACCAGGAAGTATGGGGCGGCGCCCAAGGGCGCCCTGGAGCGGGATGCCCAACGCCTTCTGGACCAGCTGGAGGGGAAACAGTAAGTTGGCGTGCTGGTGGTTCTAGTTCGTTGCCGCTGATGAGTGACGGTATTCAGAGTTTTATACCGGCTGGTGTGACCCAGTGTCCTGAAGCTGGAGTGGGTGTTTCTGATGGGAGTCGTCCGTCGTCAGCATTTCTTCTGATGGGTGGTGATCTGCATACTGATACTCGGCCGAGTATGGGGACCAGTACGGGGAGTGGATCGTCTGCCATACCTACTTCTGCGGGGGCTTTGACGTTACCGACAGGCGCGACGGCTCCTACGGCTAGGCTGCTTGCTCCTCTGATTCCATCCAGATCTGAGCCTCGAATTCAAGACTCTAGTTTTCCTCTCGGGGTCCGTCCTGGGCCCTCGGCCTCGGCCCTCGGTCGCTCCGTGGCCCCTCGACCTCCTCCTGCTCGATCTCGGCCTCCCGTCCCCCCTCCGCCTGCGTTTCGTGGTAGTGAGCGTTTCCGTGCTAGTGAACGGTTTCTTGAATTGCAAAGTCGTGGACTGCTTCCCTCCCCTGCCTCGGGACCTCCGAGCCTGGGGCCAGGTGCCTCTGGGATCTCTGTGGCTGCTGGGGCGGCCGAGAATCGCTTTGTTTTGAGGGGAAGCGTCCAGGACGATAGAACTGTTTTCATTGCCAGGGCTCGTGCGAAGCCCGCGAGTCGTAGAGCGAGAGGGGTGGGACCACGAGGTCCTGCCTAGTGTCCGACGGGGTTTTCCTGTAATTCGGGGGGTGGTGCCATACGACGCCCACGGGATACTCCTCCTTTGGGGCCGTCGTCAGGCTTGAGCGTTCCCCGCCGACAGGGCTCCTCTGTTTGGAAGTCTGACTCACTGCAGTCACTTAGATCCATTTCAGTTGCTCCACGTTGCAAGGGAGAGACTTTGGGTCCGATAGTTCTTTGCTTTGCTTTGCTCCTCCTCCTTCTCCTCCTCCTCTTCTTCCTCCTCCTCCTCATCCTCCTCCTCTTCCTCCCTTACGCTCGACACCTCCTCCTCCTCTTCCTCCTCCTCCTCCTTTTCCTCCCCCTCCTCCTCCCCCT
>CAUYUJ010019724.1:71581-87555 GCA_963575745.1 Prorocentrum cordatum
CCTCCTCCTCCTCCATTTCCTCCTCCTCCTCCTCCTCCTCCTGCGGGCTCGGTCGGGCCCCACGCGGGGCGTTCCAGCAGCCGCCACGCCGCTTCGGCGGGGTCTCCCGCGGTCTCGGCGGAGGAGGCTGTGCGGAAGGCCGTGCGGCGGGCAGGGCGGCGGCGGGCCCCGCGGGCGGAAGTTGGACGGAGGGCGGGCGGGAGCGGAAGTGGTACGCCGAGTCTGCTCAGGAGGTTTACATTACCCCTCCTCCTCCTCCTCTTCCCCTCCTCCTCCTCCTCCTCCTCCTCCTCATCCTCCTCATCCTCATCCTCCTCCTCCTCCTCGAGATCCTCCTCCTCGTCCTCCTCCTCCTCCTCCTCGAGATCCTCCTCCTCCTCCTCCTCCTCCTCCTCCTCAGCAGCAGCATCAACATCAACAACCACATCATCATCATCATCCTCATCATCATCATCATCATCATCAGCAGCAGCAGCAGCAGCAGCATCAGCATCATCATCATCATCATCATCAGCAGCATCAGCATCAGCATCATCATCATCATCATCATCACCACCATCAGCAGCAGCAGCAGCATCGTCATTATCGTGGTATGTCGACTCTGCTCAGGAGGCTGACAGTAAACCCACATGGTGAGGGCGGGCAACCTTCCCAAGGGTACCCTGACTCCTCGGTCCATCGTCGGCCACTTTCGCTGGCCGCGCCCCGCTGGGAAAGCTTCGGGATGGGCGTCCAAGGCCCTTGCATGCTCATCGCGCCTCCTTCTGATACGGACCGACTGTACGTTGACATGGTTTAGGAGGCTACGCCAGTCCGCCGACCCCCAGAAGAGGGATGAAGTCGACGGGTGATGCCTTTGGGGGGCATCTTGGGGATCCTCTGGGTGACTCCTCGGGGCCTCTCGGGCGCCTCTTCGGCCCTTTTGGGAGTTTCTTGGGCGCCTGCTCGCAGTCTCGGGGGTCCTCTTGGGGCGGAGGGCTCGGAATGTCAGTTCGAGTTGCCTCTCTTGGAGCCCTGTCTGGGCTTTCTTGGGCCATCTTGGTCGCCTCTTGGGCAGTCTTGGGGCCTACTTCGGCCGTCTTGGGGCCCTCTTGGGGGCTTCTTGGGTCGTCTCGGAGCAATCAAGGGGGCCTTTTGAGCCGTCTTGGACGCTGTTGAGACCAAGAATGCGAATATGTTCAAATTATACGCCCTCATGAAGGATTTGGGCGATTCTTGCTACTTGGGGCCTTCTCGTGGCTCTTTGGGCCGTCTTGGGGCGTCTTTGAGGCCTCTTGGGCAGTCTGAGGCTTTCTTGGTCGTCTTCCAGGGTTCATGTGCGTGTTGGAACCCTGCTTGAGTAAGCGTAGATCGATTCTTAGTCATCTTGGAGGCCACAGGGTGGAGGCTCTGGAGGCCCTGGGGGAGCGTTGATGAGCGCGGAGACCTACCTTCTCCCATTCCCCCCTGGGCCCCCCCCCTCCAGGCCCCCCCCTCTAATCGGATGTCAGACCCCAGGGGAGGGGGAAAGGGGGAGGGGGACAGCCAATCATCTAACACGCCGTTGCACCCCCGGCAAGCGGGGGTCGACGGATTGGAGCCCAGGCTTCCGGAGTCGGCCAAATAGCAATTTTGTTTGTTCCTTCGTTCGCCATCGTTCCTCAATCCGTTCTCCTCTTCTGTTTCCCCCTCGATCCTCTTGAGGGGAGCGATGCCAAGGCCCTCTTCCTCTTCATCGTCGCTATCGGCACTACCTTGCCTGTCATTGCGCATTCGCCACCATCGTCCAGCGCCCTCCTCTGCCCCCCCTGGCCAGGAAGTGGCCAGCCAGTGGGCCAAGCTGGAGATGGAGGAGCTGAAGCTGCGAGAAAGCAGGCTGGCGTAAGCACAAGCGCACCCTCCAGGTCACTGCGGTCGGAGACTCCTGTTTAGCGCGTTGCGCCGCCAGTTCTGGCGCACCGCGCTCCGGTGGGACACGCTGGCCGCGTCCCGGTCCCCGGGCGTCAACGTCCCGAGCCGGTCGAAGCCCCCCGCCCCATGCAGCGGGGCGACGCGCCATCCGTCTTATAGCGTGTCGCTGGGGCTGCCGCGGCGACACGCCGAGCAGCAGCTCCAGCGTTCGGCTCGGCCCCCGGTCTCGCCTGGACGAGGCCAGCGAGGTCGCCCCTTTCGCACGCACGGGCGCCACGCGTCGCACGCGTCGCTGGTGGTGGGGAGGGGGGCGACCAGCCCCAGGCCCCCGACGCCATGATGTCTGCATTCGGCGGCGAGCGAGGGGGGGAAATGAGAAGGAGAAGGCCTTCTCAGAAGGCGGCGGGGCTTCTCTGAAGCCCTCGCGCCTTCTGAGAAGTTGCCCCTGCCTTCGGGGAAGGCTCAGACAACTTCTCAGAAGTCCGGGGGCCTTCCGAGCCTTCTGAGAAAGCACGCCCCTATGCACTTCCCCCCCTGGCTCGCCGCCTCTGCACGGCGCGACCCCCCGAGGTGCGGACCCCTTCCCCGGGACCCGTTCTTCATCCCGAGTCGTGCTTTGGCGGTCCCGAACGCCGGTGAGGGCGCCCAGAGGCCGAGAGTAGCGACACACCTCCCGGCGTGACTGTGGCATTACCCGAGGGGGGTTGGGCTGGAAGGGTGGGGCCGACCAGCCGTCGTTGCCCCTCACCTCCTTCCTCGTCAGGGGGGGGGGGCATAAGCGCGAGGCCGGGAGGCGGCGGAGTTAATCAGGGCCCAGAGCGCCGACGCCGTGACCTTGCTCTTACAGCGCAGGCCTCCCCGGGAGGTCTCGACCCTTCCATCCCCGAGGGCTCCCAGGAGGAGAAGGTGCCCATACCGCCCCGCTTTCCCCTTTTTCGGCCTCTGGGGAGGCCCTCGTCGTCACCGCTGGATTCGCTCCGAATGTTTGGTCAGAACGCACCCCAGGAGAGGTCGGGGGGTAGCGGTATCGGTACCTGTTGGTTTCCCCCGGGATTGCCTTCCCCTCCCGCGGGTTGTCCGTTTGACAGTCCCGCAGGGCCCGGCAGAGGCCGACATCGAAGAAGAGAAAACGGCATAAGCCTAAACTTTTGGCGCCCCGCGCGGATGTCTTGGATGCGCGCTGGGCCCCCCACCCGTGTGGGCGTCGCTGGCGCCGCGGGGCCCAGCGCGGATCGAAGAACTCCGCGCGGAGCGCCAGAAGTTTAGGCTAATTCACCGCCCACTGAACCACCCCAACCCAACCCGAAGGCCCCGATGTGCCATCCACTTCCAGTGTGGTGGGGTCGGGGAACATGGGAAAAACACATGTGAAGCCCGTACCCTCCCAAACCCGAAATTGGGGTCTTCGGGTTAGGTTGGCGTGGTCTGGTAGGTAGTTATTCAATCGCTTCGCTCATTCCGCCGGCCCATGTTGCATGATCGCTACTGCTTCGCCGTGGGCCCGGGGCCATTGTGGCGCCGCCGAGGAGGAAGAAGATGAGGATGGGGAATGGGAGGGGAGGAGGAGGAGAGGATGAGAAGTAGTGGAGGAGGATGGAGATAAGTAGGAGGAGGAGGAAGAAGAGGAAGGGGGGCGGAGGTGGTCTGGTAGGTAGTTATTGATGCAGATGTTTCGTCTTCTAGGCAAGGGTCCCCCCGCCCCCACGCGTCCGCGCACACGCCTCGGGCCGTGGCGTGCGCTCCTCCCCCCCCCGCCGGGAGGCCCCCCCCTCCTCCTCCTCCTCCTCCTCCTCCTCCTCCTCTCCTCCTCCTCCTCCTCCTCCTCCTCCTCCTCCTCCTCCCTTACGTTCGACTCCTCCTCCTACTCCTCCTCCTCCTCCTCCTTCTCCTCTTCCTCCTCCTCCTCCTCCTCCGCCTCCTCCTCTTGGACGCCCCCCCGAACCTGTTTTGGGGAGCAGCCTCTGGGGCCCGTTGCCGCGAGGCCTGTGGGGGCCCCAGGTCTTCGACGGCGTGGTGCGCTGTCAAAACCTCCAGGCCTCCCGCGCTGCATCTTCCCCAGACCCCCTCGCGTTGTGAAAAACTCTCGACGGGGAGGTGCTCGCTATCGTCGGCGTCTGGGGGCCCTCACTGGCGCTCGGGACAATCAAACACTACTCAGGATGAAAAACGGGTCCCGGGGAATGGGGGAGGAGGAGGAGGAGGAGGAGGAGGAGGAGGAGGAGGAGGAGGAGGCGTAGGAGAAGGAGGAAGAGGAGGAGGAGGAGGACGGAGGAGGAGGAGGAGGAGGAGGGAGGAGGAGGAGGAGGAGGAGAAGCAGGAGGAGGAGGAGGAGGAGGAGGTCCGTAGCCATTTTGGCTCAAGGCTAAACGTTGTGAAGGACTATAGACGTCCGAGAATCAGCGATTAGCTTTGGACTCTGCCTCCGCAGGTGGCCCAAGCCGCCTTTCTGTGGCCACCAGGGGCCTTGCCCGCGTCCACCTCTCCCTGTTGCTCTTCGTTTTGGGTGCCTGCGCTGCGCAGGCGAGCGATGAGTGTCGCAGGACAGAATGGTGGAGTCAATTATATCGCCGCCGCTTTGGAAGCCATGCCCACCTTCCCGTCCCAGGAAGGTCCTAGGAAGCGTCAGCGTGCTGCTGGTGCTGCTGATGATGACGGGTACACTTCTGCTGACGACGGTGAACCAGTGGACCTCAAAGCCTACATCGATGCCACCAAAAACTCGCTCATGGCCTCCATCAGTGCGGTGCAAGATCAAGTCCAGCCCCAGGTGGCGAACTCCGTCGGCTCCTTGGCAACCACGATCCAGCGTTCCTGCATTGGCCTGGCGCTGCAAGTCGAGCGCAGGATGGCCGCCACCGAACTTAACCTTTCCGACTTCAAGACCAAGACCGACAAGCGCCTTGACTCCATGGACGGACAGATCGCAGAGCTGCAGCGGCTCGTTGGTGTGCTCCGTTCTGAAGAACCCCTTCCTCCTCCAGTTGCTGATCGAACCGTCTTTGATCGACGTCCAGATGAGGCCATCATCGTCGCCCGATCCCGCGTCCCAATCCCGAAAGAGAACTTCAAGACTGCGCTGCGGCCCATCATCGAGAGGAACAACCTCACCCTCAGCGGGTGCTCCTTTGAAGGCAACGAGCTGGCGACAAGAATGCAGATCCGCATCGCTGGCAACACCAACTACGCGGGCAGGAAAGTTCGACAGATTATCGGGTCCATGCGTGGCCCAAACAATGTCTGGGAGAAGCTACAGATCCCCGACGCTGGTAGTGTGCTGCAAGACCTCTTCCTGGACAGCGACAAGAGCCAGTGCCATATTAAACGCAAGCAGATGGTCAAGCAGATCAGACGTGCCTGCCAAGAGGTTTATCCAGACAAACGCTTCTTCGCTGATCGTGCCAAGGGTACAGTTTCGGCGGGTTGGAAGCCTATCATTTGAGTGGAGCCGAACCCGAACGGCGAGCCGCCGTCGGTCAAGCGGTCGGTTGCGAACATCATCTCCGAGGGCATCGACAAGGCCAAAGTCACAGAGGCGATCGCCGACATTGTGGCGTGGCCTGAGCCAGTGCAGTGGTCCTAACCAACTCTTTTCGGCATGGTGCCGTGCCCATCCCTCTCATGATCACCTCTCTTGTGGATCCTGGGATGCCCGAGCTCTCTTCTACCACGACCGCCCCCTCCGTGATCGCAAACTTTTCTACCTGAAGAAGATGGTTGGTAAGGGAACTCTTATGGGGGTTCAAGAGACACATGGGGCTCCTGCGCAGATAGATAACATGATATATCGACTCCGACTTCCTGCTCGTCCCTTCTACTCGCTTCTCCCTCTTCGTCTCCATCCGTCTGGAGGTGCGCTCACACTAGTGCCCAACTTTAAGCCAGATGGCGAGGGCTTGCTGCCGAGAGTTCATCCAGTCGAACTCGTCAGGGGAAGAGCTTTGAATGTTCGGATTGAGTTTAGAATGGGGCCAACATCAGTCACTTCAACATTCACAATTTTGGATTGTCTGCGGGACAACGGGACCTGATCCTAGAGGCTATCGCGTCGGACTTAGAGGCCGCTCGGAGGGATCCAGAGAAGCCCTTCGTGATCGTAGGAGGCGGCTTCAATATTTCTTCAGCGCCCCCGATAGCTGCAACTAAGGATTCACCCATCACCCTTACCCAAAATCAAGATTGGAGGCGCTCGCCGTGCCGGTTTTGGAATCAGATTTTTGGGAGCATGACCGAGATCGAGCTGAACGAACCGACCCACTTCAATGCAGCTAGGGGCACGCTGAATGGTATTGATAGGATATTTGCATCCGCGCCAGGCTGGTGTCTTACTCAATCTTGCACTGGAGGTCGTCTGCACGGACAACCTGAGACACTTCACGACACGCGCATCTCTGATCACGCAGGTATATCATTCACCTTGGCGCCGAGGAAAGACACCAAGCCTGGGGGGCGCGCCATCCCGAATGAGATCTTTCAGAGGCCCGAGTTCCAGGCCAACCTGTCCAAGATTCTGCAGCAAGTGGATCAGGAGTTCCTCTCGCCCCCCTCAAACTCGACCTCCACAAGACGGCGATGCGAGAAGCTGCGAGACTGACGAGAGACGCGATCATCCGACGCAAACCTCACGATCCGTTGACCCGACTGATTATAATCAGAACGATATCGCGAGCAGTATGGCAGCAAATCATTCCACTTGCTCGGAGAGTGATGCACACTCACCCGCTTGGCATCAAGTTTATTGCGCTGAGCTGCGACGGAGACCGAGTGGAGCTCAAGGATCCCCCAGCCTTCCAGCTCGCCACAGAGCAAGAGCACTGCCGGTTGTTCGAGTCGGCGAAGGAAATCGCCAACCGCCGTCTGCAAGCTGCTGAATTTGGACCGCCCAAGGCTAAGCTTCGCCAAAGGATTCGAGGACTACACAAAAAAGGGAGATTATGGGCCCCTTTCGACCGAAAGCTCTGCTTCCAAGGGATCCGCACGTCCACCGGCTCTGAGAAACCCGCTGCCACCTCCCCCCCAGAGATGCTGAATCTGTCGGCGTCGCACTGGGCCCCAGTATTTGAGGCCAAGGCTACTGATGGTGCTGCTGCACGGCATTATCTGAACCGCTTCGGCTTCGGAGCCGACCTAGGCGATCTACCACCTCCAACACTATATGATATCCAGAGATGTCTTCCGAGGCTTGGTTCCAGCGCCCCAGGGCCAGATGTGCCCCCATATGAGGCTTGGGAAAATCACCCCCAAGGCGCTGAAGTGTCATCAGAAGTTCTTTCCTGGATGCTGGAGGGTAAATCGCTTTTATTTGGATTTAACGAACTTCGCGGAGCCTTTCTTGCCAAAGGAGATGAGGAAGGAGATGACGCGCAGGTTCTTCGACGTGCTAGTCAGACTCGTCCGCTCGGATTGAAGGACGCTGATATTAAAATTCTAACCAATGTTTGCTGTCGATCGTTAACCCGTCGGCTTCCCCAGCCTGTCCATCGCACGCAGAGAGGGTTCGTGCCGACCCGCAACTTTGGCGAGAATGTGTTTGAGCTTGATACGATGCGCCGTATCACCTCGATGGAAGATGGTGTCGGACGGAGGCTTCCCGTGCTGGCGGCCTTCGACTTAAGGCAGGCCTTCCCCTCTATCAGCCACGACTGGATATCCCGAGTTCTGAATTCGCTCCATCTCCCTGGGCCTCTTCTGGAATTCTTGGGTATGATCTACCAGGATGTGTGGTGTTGGGGTGGTATCTCGGGCAACCTGCAGGTCCTCTTTCCCATCTGCTCGGGGATTATCCAAGGCTGTCCCGCATCAGGAATGTTGTACGCATTGGCCTCGCATCCCTTCATGTGCCTCTTCGAGGTGCTGGTGGAAATTCCTGGACTGGGTCTTGTGAGGGCTTGCGCTGATGACAAAGGTGGTGTTTTATTCCAGCGCACTGCACTCAGAAAACTTTTCACGGTTTTCCAGGCCTGCAAGCGCGTTGCGAATTTAGAACTCAAAGTGAACAAGTGTGTTTTGGTCCCTCTGGTCGGGGAGTGCCCCCCCCAGATCGAGAACGTTTATCGGCAGTGGCTAGAAAAGCATCTGCCAGCATGGGCGGGGTTTAAAATCGCCAGCCATCTGAAGTATTTAGGCCTACAAGTCGGGCCAGGTGCTGGACAGGCCTCCTGGATTGCCCCCATCGCGAAGCGGACCGCCCGTGCCGCTGCCATCGCCGCTGCGGGTGCGCCTCCGCCGATCACGTCGATGCTCTATGATAGCCGTGCCCTGTCCACTCTGTCATATGTCAGCCTATTCCAGCGTCTCCCCTTTAAGGAGGTCGCTCAGATCGAGCACCGACTTTTCGAAATGATGTTCAAGATGCCTCACTGCTGTCTCTCGAGAGCCGACTGGCTCCATCTTCGCGAATGGGGTGGCCCCAAAGTGAAGAGCGCCGTTCTAATGAACTTAGCGACGCTTACGCGCGCCGCCCTCACCACGCTCAGCATCTGGGCCGCGCTTTCGACAACTCTCGAGCAGCGTGCCCGCGAGTGCCTGCCCATCGCTGCCTTCGTTCGAGGGCGGTGTTTCCCCGAATTTTGGTCTGGACCATGTCTGGTCCACGAATTACAAGAAGCAGCAAACAGGTTCCCATCTCATAGGCAGTGGAGATCCGCAGGGCCCAAGGCGGTCGACGCTGCTAGTTTAGCGATGGCGGAAGGCAACAAAGTCCAGCGTGCTGCTCTCGCTGCCTTCAACACCCACCTCTTCCCCTCCTCCCTCGTTCGTGACTTCGCGGCTCGGCTCCTCCATCTCTTCCCCAACTCCGCCCAGGCCATCAGGCGCATTCCCTGGGACGAAGTCCGCCGGTGTATTTTGATGTGCCCGACCTCCTGGGGCAACAGCTTCTGCAAGACATGTGCAGGAGCCTGGGCCACCGACAGCCGATTCCAGAGAGACAGGCACTCGCGTGTGTTCGGGTGCGAGAGTCTTGACTGACAAAGTCACTACTTTCAGTCTCGCCAGGTGGACGCTTTGCTTCGCAAAGCTCTGAATATGCCGTTCTTCTCCCACTGCCCTATCCACCGTCTCGGCCTTCTGTCTCCTACCCCTCTCGGTTCCAGCTATCTGGTCGCCACCCGCCAGCTGCACTGTCTCGCCTCCTCTCGTCCTTCCCTCCCGTTGAGCCCTGCTGATGCCGATGCCGTGCTCCCCGCCCTTTCCACCTCCATCGCCGGGCTGTCTCGGGCTGCCCTTCGAGAGAGCAGCGCGACGGGTACCAGCAGCACTTCCAGCACTTCCAGGCAGGAGCGGCCTACTGCGGCTGCTGCCGCCGCCGCAAGTCATGATGAGGATTGATGAACTTGGCCCGATGGTACGATCGCAGGAGGAGGAGGAGGAGGAGAAGGAGGAAGAGAAGGAGGAGGAGGAGGAGGAGGAGGAGGACGGAGGATGGAGGAGGAGGAGGAGGAGGAGGAGGAGAAGCAGGAGAAGAAGCAGGAGGAGGAGGAGTAGGAGGAGGGAGGACGAGGAGGAGGGAGGATGGGGAGGAGGGAGGAGGGGGTCTGGTGGGAAGGGGCCCGGACCTCTGGGGGTCGCGCCATGAACAAAACTCTTGGCGTCGGGGGTCTGCGTCGGGGGACCTCGCCCTTGTCCCACAAAAAAATGTTTTTTCCTCGTGCCCGACGCGGGCTCCGTGCAGCCTCGACGCGGCTCTGGCGTGCACTCGGCGCGGGTTCGACGCAGAATTCGACACGGATCCGATACGGGCGACATGGATTCGACACGGACTCGACGCGAATAGGGCCGCGACGGGACAGACAAGGTCCCCCGAGGATGCAGCATAACCATGCGGGGCATGAATATGACTGGGGTCGGAGGATCGCGCCGCATCGCCGATGCATCGGCGATGTGTCTCGGTTTGGAGCCCGAGTCTCTCTACGCCGACGTCGCCAATACATAATTCGCCGACGTCGCCGATGCACAGCCCATGCATCGGCGACGCATCGGCGATGCGGCGCAATCCTCCTGCCCACTGCTGCTCCTCGATGTCGCCGTCTGGAACCCACTGCCGGTTTCCGAGGCCATCCGGCATTGGTCCGGGACGAAAGATTACCCCGCGTGTGGGCCCGAGCCCTCTGGCGCCGCACACTGGAAAAACTCCTTCGTTGGATGTTTGGGGTGGCGCCGCTTCTGAGTCGCGCACTGGTGCGCTCTTGTCAAAATCGACAATGGCGGCAGGGCCTTTTCTTGATGCAGACGGAGCTTGAAGCGGTTCTGAAACTTGTCATTCGAGCTTCAGAAGTCCAGTGCGATTTGTCTTCTCCGCGGCGGGGGAGCCCAAGGGGCCAGCGGGGGCGACGAGTCTGGCCAGCGGGGCCCAGGGCCTACCGCGAAGTTTGGCACCACGGGTTCGCACCCGCGGCGAGTTTCAGTAGTTTGATATGTTTCTCTTGATCAGAACAGGATCGGTGCCCGCGGCGGGCTGCCATCCTGGCTCGGAGGTCCCGAGCCTAGCTCAGCCCCTCGTTCCCTATCCACGTCTCCACGACACGGGTCATGGTATACTCGTTTGAGTCGTTTTATCCCCTCCACACCTGATCTGTTACGAAGGGCTTGGGGGGCACTTTCGTAGCCAGTCTGGCTCAAGTCGAGTCCATCCCCCGCGAGTGGCGGCCCGGCATCAGCCAGGAGCATGTGGCCCACAGCGCCAGCGAGAGCCTTCCGCCTACGTGAACACCGACTCGTCGGACTCGTAAGCAGGATATGAAGCGAGCCGCGCTGTTTGCCGCACTCTGGGCTGAATTGTGCCACCAGGTGCACTGCAGCGTCGCGGAGTTCTGTGACGGGCCGAGCGTGTCTGTGGAGAGCTGGGACGGGCTGTGCGAATCCACGGTGTACACCGTCGACGAGGCTGCCGCAGAGTGCCTGACAGCGGGTTGCACGGTCTTGCACAACGTAAACTGCAACTCGGCATGGACTTGGCGCTATTGCCCTGGTGCGACCATACAGCAACTCGTGGATGCAAGTGGCGGCGAAACTGGTGGCTGTACCATGGTTGCCGCATCAGACCCCTACTGCTCCGGTGCAGTTGCCACGGAAGCCACAAGCACTTCAACAACCACCACCAGGCACGCTGCCACCACTGGGCACGACGGGGCCGCAGAGCATGGGGAGACCACTGTCGAAGACGAGTCTCCTCCAGTGCAGGTCGAGACCACCACTGCTGCCGAGAAGAATGTTAGCAGCGTGTCTCAGGTGGTTCAGCCCTATTCGCCCATTGCGACTGGCAGCTTCCAGGCGAGCTGGACTTCCTCGGCGGATATGACAAGCGCGTTCGAGCAGGCGCTCGAGGATACTTTGTCGAACATCACGGGCGTGCCGGCGTCCAGTGTGGCCGTTTCGCACGCGTCGTCGAGGAGGTTGCGTCGCCTCTCGTCTGGAAGCACCACCGTGAACTTTGCCCTCACAAATGGTGTGGGGACACTCGCTGCGCTTCAGGCCGCGATTTCTAGCGTCTCCGAGGCATCAGTCGAGAGTGTGCTCAATCGGGAGCTGGAGATCTTGGGCCTCGCAGATGTCTACGGCAACGTGAGCGTGGACGCGCTCAACGCCAACGAGTACCACCTGTACGTCCCGATTCAGGTGGCGGCGGACGAAACATGCGCCACCGACTATCTGAGGGCACTGGGCCGCTACCGCAGGACCCCCTGCTCCAGGCATCGAGGGCTGTCGCCACGAGTGAGACTTGTCCTTCGGGGGTGGACAGAATCCCCACCCTGACACGTCGATTAGTGAAGTGTCCGTCTTCGGTTCTCGAGAGGGCGCCGCGGCCGTGATTTTCCAGGCTTGCGCCCGCCAGGTTTGGACTTGAGGTCGTTTTTACTTAACCACGTTTTACTAGAAAGGGAGGTCTGTCCATCCCCGAGTCCTGAGGGCAACGGATCCCGATGCTTTTGGTCGTCTTCGGGCTCCCGAGCCCTCCACGGGCCTTGAGGCCGCCTAGAACAGATCAGAGCAACGCTGAAGTCGGGCATGTCCCTCCACAGGAGAAACATCCGAGGATGGTGAAAAATCGTCTGGGGACGATTTGTCGTGCTCTTTGGGCTATGTTTCAACATGTTTTTATTATTTTCCACTCTGCCTCTAAAGCCCGCCTGCAGGAGGGCAGCAAAGAGTAGCTGGTCCTGGGGGAAAGCCCCCGTGATCTAGGACCCGTTTCTCTCATGACCTCCTGTGGCGGCCAGGAGTGGGTCTGATGACCTGAGTGGGGGAGGGATCTCATGGCCGGGGCCATGATGTATCCTCGGATAAGTATCATGGCCCCCTCTTGTTCTTATGATATGTGTTAATATTATTGCTCATGACCATTCGTCTTATTATTATTGAGATTCGTATTATTTGCATTGTGTGTCGTACTCTTCTTCGCATTACAAGTATTAGTAGCATTTGTATGATTATCATTCGTCTTGGTCGTATTGTCAATCATAGTATTTTTTATCGTACTGTTGATATCATTGGATTGGTAGTAAGGGTAGGTTTCGTATTAGTTGCCTCCTTCCCTGCATTGTTCGTATTGTTATTAGTATTGCGACGAATGTCATTGTTATTATTATACTTCTTACCATTGCTCGTCTTCTGTGTCTTCCTTTCTTCTGTCATTGCGCCCCCTGGTTTCCCCCCCCCCTCGTCCGCACACGTGCCGCCGGCCATGATCTGCGAACCTCTCTCCTGGACGCCGCCCCTGGACGCCCCCCCCCCCGAAGGACCCGTTTACCCCTCGGGACCCGCGCCTCCTTCGTGCCGGGGTTCCCTCGTCGCCGTCGTCCTCGCCCTCGTCGTCTTGCCGCTGCCGGCCCTCCCCGGGTGCTCCTGGGGGGTCCTCCGCGTCGTCTCGAGGCATCTGTTCGGGCCGTCCTGGTGCCCCCCCTCTCTTGGAAGGTCGGCCGTCTGGGAGCCCTCTGGGGAGGGAGGAGAAGGGAGGAAGAGGAGGGATGAGAAGGAGGGAGGAGGAGGAGGAGGAGGAGGAGGAGGAGGAGGAGGAGGAGGAGGAGGAGGAGGAGGATGGAGGAGGGGGGGGGAGGAGATGAGGAGGAGGGGGGGAGGAGGGAGGAGGACGAGGGAGAGGAGGAGGAGGGAGGAGGGGGGAGGGAGGAGGGAGTAGGAGGAGGAGGAGGGGGTGAGGGAGGGAGGAAGAGGAGGGGGGGGAGGGGGGGCATCTGAGGGATCCCGGGCCCTCTCGCGACAGCCTGCGGGCCTCGGCCTCCGCGCCTCCTCTGGGGGCGGCCCTGCTGCTCTGCAGGCCACCCGCGCAGGAGGGGAAAAGCCCACGAGGCAGGAGACAATCAGGAGGGAAAGAAACACACAGACACAATTAATCGTCGACTCCCAGGAAAATATGCAAAATTATGCTAACGGAGTTCCCCACATAAAAAGATTAACGGTTTCGTGGGACCCATTTTCTTGATGCCCTCCTCGCTTTGGCGGGGCCTCCCTGGAGGGGTGGGAGGGGCACGAAACCATGTAAATAGTATGGTTTTCGGATACCCTCCTCGCTCAGGCGGGGCCTCCCTGGAGGGGTGGGAGGGGCACGAAACCATGTAAATAGTATGGTTTCCGATACCCTCCTCGCTCAGGCGGGGCCTCCCTGGAGGGGTGGGAGGGGCACGAAACCATGTAAATAGTATGGTTTCCGATACCCTCCTCGCTCAGGCGGGGCCTCCCTGGAGGGGTGGGAGGGGCACGAAACCATGTAAATAGTATGGTTTCCGATACCCTCCTCGCTCAGGCGGGGCCTCCCTGGAGAGGTGGGAGGGGCACGAAACCATGTAAATAGTATGGTTTTCGGATACCCTCCTCGCTCAGGCGGGGCCTCCCTGGAGGTGTGGGAGGGGCACGAAACCATGTAAATAGTATGGTTTTGCCTCCCTGGAGAGGTGGGATGGGGCACGAAACCATGTAAATAGCATTGTTTTCGGAAACCCTCCTCGCTCAGGCGGGGCCTCCCTGGAGGTGCAAATCGTATGGTTTTCGGATACCCTCCTCGCTCAGGCGGGGCCTCCCTGGAGAGGTGGGAGGGGCACGAAACCATGTAAATAATATGGTTTTCGGATACCCTCCTCGCTCAGGCGGGGCCTCCCTGGAGGTGTGGGAGGGGCACGGAACCATGTAAATAGTATGGTTTTCGGATACCCTCCTCGCTCAGGCGGGGCCTCCCTGGAAGGGTGGGAGGGGCACGAAACCATGTACGTAAATAGTATAGTTTTCCGATACCCTCCTCGTAGGTATGGTATGGTACGGTATGGTATGATATGGTATGGTATGGTACTGGAGGTATGGTATGGTATGGTACGGTGTGGCATTGGTGTGATATGGTATGGTATGCTATGGTACGCCATGGTATGGTATGGTACGGTATGGTACGTATGGTGTGGTATGGTATGGTATGGTATGGTATGGTATGTGTGGTAGGAACTATGGTATGGTATGGTGTGTGTGGTAGGAATAATATTGTGCTGTATGGAAGATGGAGCGGGAGGTGGGTGGGAAGGAGAGGGTGTTCTGGGAAAACAAGAACCCCATTCAGGATGTGGGGAAATATGGAAAGTGGTGGGGAAGACAAAAAACCCAGAAAATATGGGAAAATATGGGGGATAGTTTGATTTGTGTGTATTTATTCCCCATATCCTAAGGATTGGGGTTCTTGTTATTACTCTGACGCCTCCCACTGCTCCTCCTTCCTCCTTCCTCCCGCTCGCGCCTCCCTCCTCCCAATGATAATCACCAGATAAGACAAGACAAGATAAGATACTACAAGATAAGATAAGATAGCACAAGATATGATAAGGTAAGATAAGATATATGGCAAGGTAGGATAATATATAAGATAAGACAGCCTATGGAGTAATAAGATAAGACAAGATATGATGCGATAAGATGAGTTGATATAAGATAAGCTAAGACAAGATAAGAGATTTCAAGATAAGATAAGATAGAGGGTAATAAAGGTAAGATAAGATAGGACTCGATAAGATAAGATGAGACTCGCTCTCACTCAGACTCACTCACAGTCACATTCACTCACACTCACACTCTCTCATGATCACAAAACGCTGCCAGGGGCATCATTTGGGAGCCCCAAGGGGGAGCCACCCTGGCTGATCTCACGAGCCCGTTCGCGCCGATTTTGGTGGGACGTCTCAGCTAAAATTGCCGTTTGGCCTCCCCAACATGTCTCTCTTGAGAGCCTCATGGTCGCAAAACGCTGCCAGGGGCATCATTTGGGAGCCCCAAGGGGGAGCCACCCTGGCTGATCTCACGAGCCCGTTCGCGCCGATTTTGGTGGGACGCCTCAGCTAAAATTGCCGTTTGGCCTCCCCAACATGTCTCTCTTGAGAGCCTCATGGTCGCAAAACGCTGCCAGGGGCATCACTTGGGAGCCCCAAGGGGGAGCCACCCTGGCTGATCTCACGAGCCCGTTCGCGCCGATTTTGGTGGGACGTCTCAGCTAAAATTGCCGTTTGGCCTCCCCAACATGTCTCTCTTGAGAGCCTCATGGGCACAAAACGCTGCCAGGGGCATCACTTGGGAGCCCCAAGGGGGAGCCACCCTGGCTGATCTCACGAGCCCGTTCGCGCCGATTTTGGTGGGACGTCTCAGCTAAAATTGTCGTTTGGCCTCCCCAACATGTCTCTCTTGAGAGCCTCATGGTCGCAAAACGTTGCCAGGGGCATCATTTGGGAGCCCCAGGGGGGGTCCACCAGGGGCTTCATAGTCACCAAACGCTGCCAGGGACAGCATTTTGGCTTCCCAAAGAGGAGTCGACCCGGGCCTCCTAGTCGCCAGACACTGCCAGGGGCACCATTGGGATTCAGACTCGCACCCAGACTCACTCATACACAAGCTCACTCACACTCAGATTCATTTCTTCAGAGTCAGGCACACACAGACGTACCCGTACTCAGACTCACCCACACTCAGGCTCACCTAACCCAGACTCCGTCAGAAGCCAGTAGCGAAGAGAGCAGAGAGGAGAGAGAGAGAGAGAGAGAGAGAGAAAGAGAGAGAGAGAGAGAGAGAGAGCGGGAGAGAGCGAGAGAGAGAGAGAGAGAGAGCGC
>CAUYUJ010019724.1:87655-108988 GCA_963575745.1 Prorocentrum cordatum
TCCTCGAACGTGGGTGTGAGCCCGTGCATGGTAGGGGCCTTCTTTTTTGGGTGGTCTGGCGGTGGGGGCGGCAGGTCGCGCAGCCGGGTAAGATGGCACTCATGGCTGGCCTCGTTTGCCAGGGCGAACATGCGTTCCACATCGTCGCGTGTGTCAGCCTGCTCCATGCGGTCGTGGTATCGTCCTGCGATGAGGGTCCCTAATGCCTGTAGTTCGTGGTCCTCATGAGCTCCGTCGTTTGGAGGGTAAGGCGTGGGGGCCAGAAGGCGTGGGGCCGTGTGATCGAGGCGGCTAAGGTCGAGTGTGACCTGCAGGCCAACATGGGACTTCGCTGGCAAGTCACGCAGATAGCAGAAGTCGGTGACAAGGGATCGCGCAGCTTGGTTGGCGATGATAAATCGATGCGCGAAGTGCGGGGGCACTTGGTGACGCGGTCCCAGTCAGGGATATTGCCATATGTGTGCATGGTGTGGTCTGGTGTGCCTTCAGCGACGTTAAACCATCCGTGCAGCATCATGTGCAGCAGATGTGGATTGTCGTCGATGTTCGTGTTGGCGTCCATGCAAATGAAATACGGGGCTGAGCCGACCCTCGCGGCGGCGCAATCAGCGAGCCGAAACAAATCGGTGCTGTCCCCTCCAGCGACCCCGTAGAGGCTCGCAATGTAGACCCCAGCGGGACCGGGGTTGTTTCGTCGCCGCCTGCGGCGGTGCTGGGTGCAGAGCGGGAGGAAGGCCTCGTGCCATCGTTTCTTGGCCTTGAGGGTGGCGATACAAGTCGCAATGTCGTCGACGGTGGAGTCGACGATGGCGTCCTTAGAGAGGATGGCGACCCCACCCGAGGCGCCGGTGTTGCCCTCGACCGTGTGGTCCGTGCCACCGTGAGCAGCTTTGCGCTGAGCACGCGCCAGATCCAGGTCAGGTCCCAGACTGGCCCGGTATCCTCCGTGGTGTGGATTGGCGGCGTTGGTAGCGATGGCTTGCCTGGTAGGCTTGGCATGTCGGGTCTCCTGCAGTGCTATGACTGCGGCGTTGTGGTCGACACCAAGAGCGGTGATGGTTGGCCAGTTCGCTGGGAGACTAGTGATGTTGAGGCTGACGAGGTGGATGGAGCGACCTGGCCCATCTCCGTCGGTGGAGCTGGGGTTGGCACGCCCCGCACGGTGGAGGGCAGCCTGGCCCTCACCCAGGTAGAAGGCTTGGCCACAGTAGGAGCTCATGGCGTCGCGGCAGATTGGCTTGGACGGGGCTGAAGCCGCCGTCGGGCCAGAAGTATAGGCAAGGCATGGTCGACGCTGCGCCGGGGGGGGTTCATAAACATCGGCAAAACTGCCTCGAAAAATCCTCCTCACTCCTGTACCGTGGGGGACGGAGGGAGGAGAGGTGAGACGGCAGCAGGGGGAGAGGGAGGCGACTCCTCGATCCGTCCTGCCGAGCTCAAGAGCAAAAGCAAACCAGCGGCGGCAGCTCGGCGCGGCAGCGGCGCAGCGCGCGCGCAAATACTGCGCACGCGACACCGCTGGTCCGTCCTGCGGCGGCGCGCCCGCCCCGTCAGTGCCGTGCTGAGCAGCATCAGCTGGAACAGCTTGTTCGTGTGCACCCTCCGCGCTCGCCTCGGGCGGTGGGCCCTGTGGCTGCGGCGGCGCACGCCCTGCCAGCGCATCAGCCACTAGCTGGGCGTGGCGAGCGGCGCGGTCGGTGGCCTGGCGCTGAGCCTCGTCCATGCCCGCTGCCGTGAGGCACGCGTTGCGGACAGGGCTGGCTCCACGCGGGGCCGCCGCTGCCGCGGCAGCGGCTGAGGTGGCGGGGCCGCCGCCGTGGCTCAGAGGGGGCAGCGGTGAGCCGCCGCCGAAGCCCGCCGCGAGGCCCTTGACGGAGTACTTGTGCTTGAAGGGGTCGAAGGTCGGCGCCTCGTCGAAGGCGACGACAACGCGGGTGGGCGGTGGCAGCTCCTGGTCCGTGGACGGCGTCGGCTCGAGGTCGACCTCGCCAGGTTCGATGGCGCTGGCACCGAAACGTGGCACCACCTCGGAGGCTTGGCCGTCAGCCTGAGTCTCGCGAGGCGGCGAGCTCGTGGAGCTCCCAGGGGGCTTGCGCGAGCTGTGGCGGCTGTAGGACCGGCTGCGCGGGACGCGCCCGCCCGTGTGGCGGTCACGTGGCGAGGCCACCTGGGCGTTAGCGCGCGCAGAGTCCGCCCTGCTCGGGGAGCGGATCGGCGCTGCGCAGGGTGTTGGGCTGGGCGGGCGGGAGCCGCCTGTGCCGCCCGCCGCCGAGGCTGCAGCCTGGTCAGGGTCGACGGCGTCGGGCCGGGGGCTGACGTGGTGGGCACTACCCTCGCTGTGCCGCGGGGAGGCGCTGTGGTGCGCCTGGGTGTGCGTGAGGACGAGCGGGACGAGCGGCTGCCGCTCGCGCTCAGGGGGGGCAGGTTTTGCCTGGGCAGGGCGCAGCGCTGCGGCCACGTTTGGCGGGGGCGTGTGTTGGCGCGGTTGCCAGGCACGCACGTTCGCCTCGCGCCATCCTTCGGGGCGCCCTGTCCTGCCACGGCTTGGTGCAGCCCCCTGGGCTGAAGCCGCAGGGGGTGCCACTGCGGGCTGGTTGCTGGCGGTGCTGTCGTGGCGGCCTGGGTAATGGCCCCAGGCACGCGTGGACCCTGGCACGGGCGAGGTGGCCCGTGGGGGAGCCTGCCCGAGTGCACGCGGGTAGCCGACGACCGCTGGGTGCACCCTGGCGTGGGGGGCGTGGCCGTAGCTGGAGGCGGCTGCTCCTGCCGCCGCGGGCCTGGCACCAATGGGGCCACGGTGATAGGCGGCGCCCCCGCCGTACACCGCGCTGTCGCCTGTCGGGACGCGCGCGGGAGAGCGGTTGCGTGGCGTGCTCGGCTGACCTGCGTCGCGTTGGTCGCGCTGCTGGGTGCGCTGCTGGTGCTGTTGGTAGCGCTGCTGGTCGGCTCTCGAGAGCGGGCGGGTGTCGGGGAGGATGGGCGGCACGTCGGGCCGCCGCCAGCCCTGATAGACGTGCTCGAAGGCATGGTCTGGGTAAGTCTCCCCGACGGGTGAGTAGCGCCGTACATGCTCCACGAAGTCAATGTTCTGCGGCTCGGGGAGCACCGTGATGTTCACAGCCCGCTGGTGCGCTGGTCCATAGAGACAGAAGCTACCACGGTTGCTGCGGTCGTGGTTCAACTCGGCTTCGGTCGTGGCACGACTCACCATGGCGTCACAGAGGCGCATGTCGTAGTCGAGAGCTTGAGGCCCAGGGCCGCCCTCGGCATCCCAGTACAGTACCACATCTCGCCAGCGCGTGCGGGTAGTGTGGATGCGCTCGGCGATAGACTCGCAGACGGTCCTGACTGTGACACGATCCCTGTGCATGTTGGTGATGGCTAGGGAGTAAGGTCGGCGGACCGCTTTGTTGAAGATGAAATCCTCCTTGAGGGCCTGGTGAGGGCCGAAGAGCACGTAGCCTTCCTTCCACAGCGGTTGGTCGGGAGACGGGTCTTCAGGCATCCCCGTTCCTGTGAACCCTGGTGGCCGCCTCGTGCCGTCGGGCAATCCCTGCTTGAGGACGCGACGCGGCCTCGGTGGTAGATACCATTGACCCTGGTAACTTGCTTGGCCTGGTTGTGGAGGCTCCCCCCCGGGGCCTGAAGGCGCTCGGGGGGTTCCTTGAGGTCGTGCTGGGCTGGCGCGTTGCCGTATTGGCGGGCAAGGATGTGCGGAGGCATCCCTGTGGCACGGACGTCGAACAGGCTGTGCGGACGAGGCGGATGCGGGCACCTGCTGGAGAGGCAGCATGTGTCGGAGTCCCTGTTGTCGGTGCTGTACGCACACGTCCAGCTGTTGCAAGAGTAGTCCGTGGACCAGTCCATAGGTGCACGTAGTCCGCTGAGGGAGCAGTCCGGGCACGTTGGTTGGCCCGAGGTGCCGAGCTGCGTGTTGCGGCGGGCAGCACAATACTGACAGCATTGGAATCGGCACTGTAGGCAAGTCCAGCGTCCTGGTAGGGGCGGGAACGCTTGCTCGTCGGTGACTGCGTCGTCTGGGTGGGGTCGGGGTCGATCCCACAAGGGCCAGACGTCGGCGAACCAGGACTGGCCTGTAGTGCGGACCACCTCCGCGGGGAGGCGAGCGTCGTCAGCATGGCGCTCGATCCACTGGGGCCCCAGGTCCGCTGCGATCATGACCGTGCGCCAAGTGTCGTCCGCCTTGACGTGGACTTGGGTCGGTGCCCAGAGCCTGGTAGTGGTATCGCCATGGTCGTGGTGAAGGATGACCCAGCCATCGCGACCCGCAACCGCAGGGTCGATAACGCGGTGGCCCACAACGGTCGCCCCCCACGGTAGGTAGGCGCCATCGTGATGCTCGCCCGGGTCAAGCCAGACCTCGACGCCAGGGGCGTTCACACGGGCCCGCACATCGCGGACGTGGAAGGCGAGGACGTGGTAGGCGGTCGGCTCCTCTTCCGTCTCGATGTGCTCCCACGTCTCGATGTCGCTGCTGTCAGAGGTGGAGTTTCCGCCGCTCTGCCGTGACGAACGCGAGGCGGATCGCCGTGAGCGGGCATGGCCTCGGGCGAGGGCGGCGGCCGCGCTGATAAGGGACGGCGTACGGCGGTCGTCGGCTCCCGATGTCGTCGATGAGCGGTCTGGACTGTGTCCCAGGGCGGCACCTGGCTGATAGGTGTGCGATGGGCCAGACGCGGCCCCAGGGCTGGAGCCGCTGGGGCGCGGCGCTCGTACGTCGGACTGCCCCCGCACGGGAACGGCCTGCAAACCAGTGTACACCAGGTCGATCAGTGGCTGCGGGTCCAGCTGGAGCTTGCGAAGCGAGGCGCGCGGACGGGGCTGGTTGGGGTCGGCCCTGGTGGCTGCTTCGGTGTCGTAGTGCTGTGTAGCCCATGCTCGCGCTGCCTCTGGCGAGTATAGTGCCTGCGGCGGTGGCCACGCTGCCGCGGTGTCCAGCCGGCGCCAGGTGTTTGCTTCCTGGTCGCGGGCTTCAGCCGCCTCGCGGAGGTCTGGGTGATCGAAGCCGGCAATGTGGAGGGCGTGCGCACAGTCGCCCATGCCATAGGTGTGTGGGAGGGCACGGCACCTGGAGGCAGCTTCGGTGGGGGCACACCAGTCCATGCGGATGAGGAGGCCCAGGACCCGTGGGTAGATGAGGCGCGCTCCGTGAGCCTCCCCTTTCACGAAGTTGTGCCAGTTCTCACCGCGCGGCGGTTTGGTAGCCTCGCACATCCAGAGCGCGATGGGTCCCCAGGCGAGGGTGTCGTCTTCGAGGCTGCAGGGCGGGTGAGGCGGCACCGCGTACCACGCGGCCAGCGACGGGTGCACACTCACGTACGTGCGGCCGACATTTGTGGCGGTTCGACCCTTCGCTTCACGGCGGGGGCCCGGCAGGAGGTGACCTCCGTTGAAAGCGAGACGAGCCGCAAGGTCGCCGCGGGTCCCGTGCCAGAAGACCGTGGGCGTGTCAGTGGTGGGTTCACGGAGGTCCCACGTGAGGTAGGGGAAGATCGTCTCGCCTGAGTTCCCACCCGAGTCTTCCAGCACCCAAGTGAGTCGGTTCGGGGGCCTCTGCATGATGTCAGTCCACGGCGCCAACGCTTGGAGCGTTGGGTCATGGGTGAATCGAGGATGGTCGTAGAGTCGCAGGGCGTCTTTGATGTCCTCTGTAGTCACGCCACTGTTACCAAGCGCAAAGCCGTTCTGGTACAGGGAGGTGAGGATGCTCGTCGGCGGCACGGGGACCGCTGGGTCGCGCTGGATGGTGCTGCGTAAGTTGCGCGTCGGTGGCCTGAGGGCTGGGTGGGGCGTACCAGGGCCTGGAGGCGCCTGGGGCCTGGCGGGTGATGCGTAGCGTGCTCGCCGTCGTGGTGGTTGGGTGTCCATGTCGGAAGAGGAACCACGAGCATCTGCATGTCGGAAGATGGACCACGGGCTGTCGAGGGTGCGCTCACGTGTTTCACTTGCCTCGGCGTCGGTGGCCTGAGCTGTGGCGTCTTCGTGAGTCGGCGGGTTGCCATAGGCCGCGCCGCTTGTGGGGCCGTCTCGCGGGGACGGGCTGGTCGACCGTGGTGTGACAGACGAGGCTCGCGATACCGCGGCAGTGACTTCAACAATGGCGGCGGTGGTGGCGGTGGTGACATCGGCGACTGCGGCGGCAACTGCAGCAGCATAGTGTTCCTGTAGCAGCGGGTGTCGAAGAGAGTGCACGTGCTGGCTCTCGGGGTCGTCGGGGTGCGTGCGCGGCATTGTGTGTGTGGCCTCATCGCGCGGCCTCCTGATCGGTTGGCAACAGCGGAGGCACCACTGGGCCGTGGGTGAGTCCAGGGCGCGCGCACAGATGCGGGCTCCTACGTGTCCGACGGCTCCTTGAGCGAGAAGTTTGGCGCCGACCAGGAGAAGACCGCAAACCACTCCGCCTGTGGCAATAGCTCCGAGTTTGCCGCTGGCCCATTTCAGGGCACCCCAGAGGCCAGACCCGACTGCGCTGGCTCCGCCCGAGACGATGTCTCTGAGTTTGGCACTGGTCCACTTGAGAATACCCCACAAGGCGGGCGCGGCGTCGTATGCTGTTGTGCGTCGGGGCGTAGTGGACACGGATGGGCCTGGTGCCGCAGCTTCACGGCGTCGTCGCTGCCGGTAGCTGGGGTCTCGGCTCGGTGTCGGCAGGTACCCGTCGATCTGGTCCTTGTACGGCATGGCTGCCACGATGGCATACGTGGCCACGAAGAGGCAGATGAGACAGCCGCAGCGTCGGGAGGCCGCTGCGCTGTGCGGGGCCTCGTAGGAGCCGCTGGCGTCGGGGCTCGCGTCCTCGATGGGATCATTGTCGATGCCAGCCTGCCAGTGGTCGACGGCGCTGGAGTTGGAGTCAGTCGCGTTAGCTCGGCAGACAAGGGTGCGGGGCGGGGTCCTGCCACCTGAGGTCTGAAGACGCCCAGATCCAGCCAATGCTGCAGCGGGGCTGAAGCCGCCACTGCGCGGGCTGGTGAGAGCTGGCAGTGCAGTGGAATGGCTTGTCTCGTCGGCGGCGGTGGCGCCTTCGGCGTCGCTGAGCTGTGCGCTGGGGTCGGCCTGGGCCGAGTTGATGGGCGCACTGCTGTGCGACAGGGGGCGCCCTGTGTAGGGTTCGCTGTCACGGTCGCGCTGGGCCGTGTCACCTGGCGGTGTCGTGCCGTCGAGGTCCTGGGTTTCCGTGTCGTGGATGGAGTCGTTCTGGCTATCGTCCGACACGTGGAACGAGTCCAGGGATATGTTGCTGATATCGCTGGCAGCGGTGTGCTGGAGCAGAAGCGGTTCGGCGTCGGCCGCGGGCTGGTCGCACGTGGCGTTCTGGGCGAGGGGGCCAGCTGGCGGTAGTAGGTCTAGCGGTTCGTTCGGTGCCGCGGCGAGCTCCGCCTCGACAAGCGGCTGCAGGTCTGGCTGGTGGTGCGGGATCGCATCCACAAGATACGCCAGGGCGTCTTGGTCGGGCGGAGGGAGGCCTCTTGGCAGCAAGGCGTGGGCCCGTGAGAGGTATGGCGGCAGTGGTGCCGCGAAAGCCTCAGGGCCGACGAGCTGGGCACGAGCGCACTGGTATTCCAGAAGGAGGCCAAGGTAACGGGTGGGGTACTCGTGGCTGCCCTGAATACGAGTGAGGTTGCGGTTGGTGCGCTGTCTGTCGGGGCCCGCTCTGTGCCAGATATCCTCGCACATGTCGAACGCGGTGCGGTGGCGCAGGGCGTCGTTTTTCTCCGCGGAGTCCTCCTGGAAAAAGTGGTCGTACTGTGGCAGATGGAGCGTCGCCAGGACGTGCGGGACGCAGTCCTCGAGCCATGCCCAGTACACGTCCTGATGGTCCTCACCTGGTGCCCACGCCGCGGCGCACGGTATGAGCCGTGCTCGGATGTTCATCAGGTGCCAGAAAGCGGGGCCCTCCTCGGGTTCACCCCTGGCGCACAGAGGGGTAGTGGGACTCGTGGGGCTGAAGCGGGGCACGACAGCGGGGCTGAAGCCGCCACTGCGTGCCTGGGCCTTGCCAGCGGCCCTGTCGAGGATATGCTGCACGACGGTCGAGGACAAGCTGAGGACAGGGTACCATCGAGGATATGCTGTACGACAGTCGACCGCAAGCGTCATGTTGAGTGATGGTAGCCCTCGTAGCTGAACTTGCATGCGGTGCGAGGCGTGGCCGGAGGACGCAGGAGTCATCTCAGCTGCGGCAACATCGGTGGTCGACTGCGATGCATGTGTCGTAGTTGACGAGGGCGTGCTCGTAGGAGACATGCTGGTACTCGTCGTAGACGTCGTAGTAGCCGTCGAAGTCCCAGGGGGGCAGCGCGTGGGGCGGGGCCCCTGGTGCTGCTCAGGCCAGGCGCTCGCGGGGCGCCCAGCGGCCCGGTGCCGCACGGACCAGCGGCGGCGGTGCTGTTCACGATCGGGTCCAAAATGGCGCTGTGATCGTATTTGTAGATGCTGTCATCGTAAAGGTAGAAGAGCGTCCCACGCTCCGCATGTCGCAGGAAAGCCTCTCCTCCGTGCTGGGGCGCACCGCCTGAAGACGGGTGTGCTCCAGCCAGCGAGGGGAGGGCCAGGCCGCAGGCAAGGCGCCACATGATGGCGAGGCCTGGCGGGCGGCGCGAGCGATGAGCCGAAAGCTGCGTGGCAGCACACGTCCTCAAATACCCCTGAATGCTCATGTACATTGCTACAATCACGCCCCCTGCAAGACTACGGGTGTCCCTACACCAGATAGCTTGCGCGTGCTGCTGCCAAAACAGACATGAGGTAACAAGAAAGAGATACGACGCGAAGAGGGGAGCGATGCCTCTGAAGGCGCTTCCTCGGAGGGCTGAGGCGGGCTCTCTGAGGCACCTTCAATAGGGTTCCTGGGTGGCCCGACCCTTGTCCTTGCCTTTGTCGGCCCCTGGGGGCCCCGTCCCTGGGGTGACCTGGCCTGGCTGGTCGATCCAACTGCAGGCAGCCACGGGTTCGGCGGCCGCTGCGCTTCCTCCTTCTTAGTTTCCAGAGTGGCCACTTGTGGCAGGTGGATGGTGCCTCCCGTGAGGTGCCCGAGGAGGGTCTGGATGTCGCCGCGCAGTGCAGCGGCGTCGGCGGTTGCCGTCTGTTGCTGGGTGACGACGGTGGCAAGCCCCCGTTCCAGCCCTGAAACGTGCTCCGTGAGTGTGGCCTGGGAGGAGAGAACGCCCGCAAGCTGCACCTGCATGTTATCCACCGTGTTGGCTAGCAGCTCGTGCTGCTGTTCCATGTGCTGGATGCGGGTCGTGGCAGCATCGGGCGGTTTAGAGGCCGATGCGAAGCGCTCGCCGAAGGTGTTGAGTTCGTGGGAGGCCACGCTGTATTCATCACCTGATGAGAGGATCTCGACGTCGACGACGTCACCTGGTACTTCGGCGGCTGTGGCAGCGTCGCCTTCGGTGTGGCCCCCACCTTCTGCCGCCGCCGTGCCAAGCCAGGGGTCGTGGCCACCTGGTCCTGGGGCGGCCGTCGGTTCAGCGGCTCCGTCCGTGCCGTGCGGGGGCGCAGAGGAGCTGCGGCCTGGGGCGCAGGGTGGCCTTGCGTGCGGCGTGGCGTCACGTTTCCCGCTGGAGGAGCGGTGGCGCTTGGCTGAAGGCTCCTCCTTGGGGGTCAGGAGCGGTGCGACGCCCTTGCCTTTGGGCGTGGCAGTCATGAGGTCGTGGAGGTAGGGGCTCTGGGCCGCTTTGGTGAGGAGTGTGCCGGTGGCGGGGCTAAAGCCGCCACCACCGGCTGGCGGCGTCGCAGGCTCTGTGATGGTGGTAGGCGTGACGATGGTAACGTTGTCCCGCTTCGGCGCCACCTCAGCCAGCGGGGCCTCGGTGATGCTCCACGGGATGGGGCACCCCGCGACCTGCACCGTATAGGTGAGTGGGGGCCGATGAGCGCGCACTAAGGCAAACTGGGCCGCAGTGGCTGGGTCCCAGGCGGTGTGGTAGACCTCACAGTCCCATTTAACGGACGGGCCCGTGAGAGTCTTGGCGAGCTGGGTCAGCGTGGCGTGGCGTGCCGCAATGCCAGTGATGCGGTAGCGCGTCTTGGCGAGGGTAGCCTCGCAGCCGCGGATGCTGACAGCAGCGGCCTTGGCGACGTCGGACCCCCGCGGAACACGGATCCCCAGCAGGCCTGACTTGCCGTGCCTGACGACTCCCAGGGCCTTGAACTCCACCGACTTCTGGAACGCGTCTGCCATCGTGATGGGCTGGTCCTCAGGGAACCAAACGGTCTGATACTTGTCGGCGGTGGGCTCGTCTGCACCTACGTTGCTGAGGTCGTAGGTGGCACCGAGTTGCCCTGATCCCGCCAGGACCTTGTCGACCGCTTGGAGACTGACGCCGAAGGTGGCAGCCAGGGACCTCTTTCCGACGCCCGATCCAAACCTGCCTAGGCTTTTGCAGGGTTCGAGGATGGTGACGGCTTTAAAGTTGCCGTGGAAGAGGGCCTTGAAGGTGTCCTGGAGCTGGCTATCGAGCTCCTGGCGGCGAGCGTCTTTCTTGGACTCCTTGTGCTTTTGGCGCGCCTTGTCCTGTGGAGCGGAGTCGCCTCGAAAAGGGCCCTTGGCGCGTGGACCACCGTTCACGGGGGCACCTCCCGAGAACTGGTCCTCGAAGGCCTGGTGCATGGAGGGGACTGCGGCAATGGCCTCGGTCTCGTGTATGGTCGCCCGAATCCAGCAGACGTGGTCGGCGGGGTCGATGGTGGCGACGGCTACCTTTTCCGTGCAGGCGACCTCCTTGGTGCCCAGCTGGTACACGATCACGGGGACGTGCGTGTGGACCACTTTGGGCGCCTTGGGGTGGCGCTTCAGGACGGGGACGGCGAGCTCGGTACCGACGTAGTTGTCGTTTTTCGGGCCCATGACAGCAATCGCTAGCTGACCCGTGGCTCGCTTGCCCTGCCCGAGGTGGTGCTGCAGCAGCCGTTCACCACTCTCGTAGTCGTGGAGGCTGATGCTGGGCTTGTACGTCTTGCCGTCGTCAGGCGAGGCGGGTTCGGCAAGGACAGGGACCTTCCAAAAGGCAGGGTCCAAGGCGATGAATTGGGTGTCCGCAGCCTGAAGACGTGCGGAGCCCGCTGGTGGATGCGATGTGTCACCGCCAGTGCGCTTAGGCTTGCTGCGCTGGTGGTGATCGAGCGTGTAGCTAATCTGGTTGGCGGCGCACATGCGGATAAGGGCGCTGCCAAGCTTCTTCGTGTTGGACTTGTGCATGTCGTACATTGCCTGGAGCTCGTCCGCGTTCAGTTCGGCTAGCCCGTTATAGGCGGCCGTGGGGCGGTCAGACCCCGCTTGCCTGAACGCTGCGATGCAGTCCTGCTTGCGTTGAAGGAGGGACCCTTCAGCAGCAGGGCGCGTGGGGCGGGAGCTCGGAGGCTGCTTTGAAGAGTGACGGCGCTCCGGCTTCTTGGGGGCCATTGCTGCGGGCACTCTGGTGCGGAGAGGTGACGCGAATCAGTAGGGTCCTGCTGGGGCCCCTCCGGTCTCGCGAGGCCTGGGGGTCTGACTCCGAGGCGGGGCGCTTCGCGTCGTAGCTGCGGTCTGAGTGCAGAGCACTCTCGAGCCGAGACTAGAGAGAGAGAGAGAGAGAGAGAGAGAGAGCGAGAGAGAGAGAGAGAGAGAGAGAGAGAGAGAGAGAGAGAGAGAGAGAGAGAGAGAGAGAGAAGAGAAGAGAAGCGAAGAGAAGAGAGAGAGCGAGAGAGAGAGAGGGAGAGTGAGAGAGAGAGGAGAGAGCAGAGAGAGAATAGAGAGAGAGAGAGGAGAGAGAGAGAGAGAGAGAGAGCAGAGATAGAGGCAGAGAGAGAGAGGCACAGAGAGAGAGGCAGAGAGAGAGAGAGAGAGAGCAGAGAGACAGAGGCAGAGAGAGAGGCAGAGAGAGAGAGGCAGGGAAAGAGAGGCAGAGACAGAGAGAGGGCAGAGAGAGAGAGAGAGACAGAGAGAGCAGAGAGAGCAGAGAGAGCAGAGAGAGAGGCAGCTCAGTCACACTTAAATCCAGATTCGTCCTCACCGAGTCCCACCACCAAGGGGGCGCCAGCAAGGAGATGCACATATGGGGATCCCCACGCAGTGAATAATTTGTGTGTTCCAGTTCCCCTTCAGACAAGGCCTGCGCGGGAGGTAAAGCCTGCGCAGGAGACAAAGGACCGCGCAGGAGAGAAAGCTCACATCCCAGTCTCTCCCCAGACCCCCTCGGGCCATGAACAATTAGCCTGGCGAAAGACCCAGCCATAAGCAATTGTTAATACCGCAATTGTGGGCATCATCTTCGGTGGAGCTCCCTATGGGGCCACGAACCGTGTGAGGGGTGCGCCAAAATGGGGCGGGGCCGCCATGCGGACCCTGCCACTGGGGCCTTCGGTGGATCTGCTCGCTCCCATGAGGGCACGAGGACCACTCAGACGACCCAAAGTGGGGGCGGGGCCGCCATGCGGACCCTGCCACTGGGGCCTTCGGTGGAGCTTCCTATGGGCCACGACCGTGTGAGGGTGCGCCAAGATTGGGCCGGGCCGCCATGCGGCCCTGCCACTGGGGCCTTCGGTGGGGCTCTACCTATGGTGCCACGAATCCGTGTGAGGGGCGGGCCAAAATGCGGGGCCGCCATGCGGACCCTGCCACTGGGGCCTTCGGTGGAGCTCCCTATGGGGCCACGAACCGTGTGAAGGGTACGCCAAAATGCGGGGCCGCCATGCGGACCCTGCTACTGGGGCCTTCGGTGGAGCTCCCTATGGGGCCACGAACCGTGTGAGGGGTGCGCCCCAATGCGGGCCGCCATGCGGACCCTGCCACTGGGGCCTTCGGTGGAGCTCCCTATGGGGCCACGAACCGTGTGAAGGGTGCGCCAAAATGCGGGGCCGCCATGCGGACCCTGCTACTGGGGCCTTCGGTGGAGCTCCCTATGGGGCCACGAACCGTGTGAGGGGTGCGCCAAAATGCGGGGCCGCCATGCGGACCCTGCCACTGGGGCCTTCGGTGGAGCTCCCTATGGAGCCACGAACCGTGTGAGGGGTGCGCCAAAATGCGGGGCCGCCATGCGGACCCTGACGCTGGGGCCTTCGGTGGAGCTCCCTATGGGGCCACGGAACGCGTGAGGGATGTGCCGAAACAGAGACATGCGGAGGGCAGAGGCAAGGGGGAGGGAGGGGGCAGCGGGAGGAAGGAGGAGGAACGCGGGGCACCGTCTCTTCAAAACGAGGACCCAACACCACAGGATGGTTGGGAATTTTCAGAAATCCGCGATGGTTTTGTCCTTCTACACATTCGAAAACTCTCCACGTACGCGGGGCAAACCCCATCTACCTGGCAGGGCGCGGAATTGAAACATCGGCGTTAGTGACGCCCGTGAAAGCACGCACGCGACGCGAAACACAACCCATCAGAACGCGTTCTTGTGAACGACGACGACGACGACGGCGGCGGCGGCGTCGGCGTCGACAGCGGCGCGACGACGACGTCGACGACGACGCAGCACGACGACGACGTCGACGACGACGACGACGACGGCGGCGACGACGACGACGACGGCGGCGGCGACGACGACGACGACGACAACGACGACGACGACGACGGCACCGACGACGACGACGACCACGACGACGACGACGACGGCGGCGGCGGCGGCGACGACGACGACGACGACAACGACGCCGACGACGACCGCGACGACGACGACGACGACGACGATGACAACGAGGACGGCGGCGGCGGCGGCGGCGGAGAGGGCGGCGACGGCGACGACGACGGGAAAGGTCCGGGGGGCCGTTCCGAATGGATTTGTCGGGGGCAGGGGCCCGCTTCCGGCGGCGGCGGCGGCGACGACGACGACGACGACGACGACATCTGTCCAGATCTCTCACGTCGTGATGTTTTCAATGTGGAAGTTTTTCAGCGTCTTCGGCCTCTGAATTTTCAGCCAAAACGGCTACGGTCGACAGATCGGAGGAGGAGCAGGGGGAGGATGAGGAGGACATGCAGCAGGGGCCATAAGCAGATAGGGGCCAGACGACGACGGCGGCGACGACGACGACTGCGGCGGCGGCGGCGAGGGATCCCCGACAAGCGAACATCAATGTTCATGGCTTTATGAGTCCGTGTGTACTGGTGGAGAGGCCATGAGGACACCCGTCGCTCAAGAATCCTAGACACCGGTCGGGGCAAGCCACACGCCGCGATGGTTCGGATTCTTTGCGATGGATGGCTTCACAGCTAAGTGGACTCAACAAGCATGGACAATGATGCTGCGCGCGGGCAACAAAGAGAAGGAAGCGAGTAGGAGGGAAAGGAGGAGGAGGGGGAGGGGACCCTCTTTCCCGTTCCCAGCTAGATCTGGGCTCGCTCAAGCGCTGTGTGGGCTCGCCTCTGGCCTTCGATCTCGGCCCCCTGGGTCCGCCTTCGGGCCCCGGAGCTCTGACAAAAAATGATTACTCCGATCCTCGTGAGGGGTGTGCCGACATGGGGCGGGGCCGTCATGCGAACCCTGCCACTGGCGCCTTCGGTGAAGCTCCCTATGAGGTCACGAACCGTGTGAGGGGTGTGCCGAAAAGGGGCGGGGCCGCCAAGCGAACCCTGCCACTGGCGCCTTCGGTGGAGCTTCCTATGGGGCCACGATTCTCGTGAGGGGTGCGCCGACATGGGGCGGGGCCGCCATGCGAACCCTGCCACTGGGGCCTTCGGTGGAGCTCCCCACAGGGCCACGATCCTCGTGAGGGGTGCGCCGACATGGGGCGGGGTCGCCATGCAAACCCTGCCACTGGGGCCTTCGGTGGAGCTCCCTATGGGGCCGCGATCCTCGTGCGGGGTGCGCCAGATTGGGGCGGGGCCGCCATGCGAAGCCTGCCACTGGGGCCCTCGGTTGAACTCCCTATGGGGCCGCGAACCGTGTGAGGGGTGCGCCAGAATGGGGCGGGGCCGCCATGCGAACGCAGCCACTGGGGCCTTCGGTGGAGCTCCCTATGGGGCCACGAACCGCGTGAGGGGTGCGCCAGAATGAGGCGGGGCCGCCATGCGAACGCAGCCACTGGGGCCTTCGGTGGAGCTCCCTATGGGGCCACGAACCGTGTGAGGGGTGCGCCAGAATGGGGCGGGGCCGCCATGCGAACGCAGCCACTGGGGCCTTCGGTGGAGCTCCCTATGGAGCCACGATCCTCGTGAGGGGTGCGCCGAAATGGGGCGGGGCCGCCATGCGAACGCAGCCGCTGGGGCCTTCGGTGGGGCTCCCTATGGGGCCACGAACCGTGTGAGGGGTGCGCCAGAATGGGGCGGGGCCGCCATGCGAACGCAGCCACTGGGGCCTTCGGTGGAGCTCCCTATGGGGCCACGAACCGTGTGAGGGGTGCGCCAGAATGGGGCGGGGCCGCCATGCGAACGCAGCCACTGGGGCCTTCGGTGGAGATCCCTATGGGGCCGCGAACCGTGTGAGGGGTGCGCCAGAATGGGGCGGGGCCGCCATGCGAACACCACAGGATGGTTGGAAACTAATGGCCATGGCGATGATGATGACGATGATGATGCTAGTGGTGATGATGACGATGATGATGATGATGACGATGATGGGAGAAGAGAGGAGGGCAGCGGGAGGTGAGACGCGGGGCGCTGTTTCTTCGAAACGAGGACCCAACACCACAGGATGGTTGGGAAAAAATCACGACGGGAAGTTTATGTCGCAATTTTGGGCCTCTGGTGGCCATTGCCGGGCCTCGGGGCCGTCGGAAAGCGATCCAGGATGAAAAACCGGTCCCTGGGAATGGGTCCGGAGTCCGGACCTCTGGGGAACGCGTCATGAAAAAAACAGGACGTCGGGGGGTTGGGTATGGGCCACTCGCCCACCTCCCCTTTTCATTGACATCCTCCCCGTCTTCGCTGACATGTTCTCCGTTTTCACTCTCAGGTTTAGCCTTATTTTCTCGTCCCTGACTCCCCTTTCCCCCGACACCCTCCTTCCATTCCCTCCTCCCTCCCCTTTCATAGTAAGTAAGAAAATGGGTGATGTGCCCTTCCTGCTGGTTCAAACCTGAGTGTTCGAATCCAAGCGGTGGTGGGGATCATGTGCAATACGTACACAGGGTGGAGTGGACCTCCTGCGCTCTCAGTCCCAGGGTCTTTCGAAATTAGCCGGGCGAAGGACCCAACCGTACGCACTTGTGCGTAACGCAGTTGTGAAGGTCATCTTCGGTGGACCTCCCTATGGGGCCACGAAAAGTGTGAGGGGCGTGCCGAAGTGCTTGGGGGGGACGCATGTGGACGGTGGCACTGGGGCATTCGGGGGAGCTCCCTATGGGGCCACGAAGCGTGTGAGGGGCGTGCTGAAGCGGCTGGAGGGGACGCATGTGGACGGTGGCTTTGTGGCATTCGATTGACCTCCCTATGGGGCCACGAAGCATGGGAGGGTTGTGCCGAAGTGGGTGGGGGGGACGCATGTGGACGGTGGCATGGGAGCCTTCGGTGGAACTGCGGGGGACGCATGTAGACGGTGGCACTGGGGCCTTAGCTCCCTATGGGGCCACGAAACGTGTGAGGGGTGTGCCGAAATAGGTGGGGGGACGCGTGTGGACGGTGGCACTGGGGCCTTCGGTGGAGCTCCCTATGGGGCCACGAAACGTGTGAGGGGTGTGCCGAAGTGGATGGGGAGGACCCATGTGGACGGTGGCACTGCGGCTTTCGGTGGAGCTCCCCATGGGGCCACGAAGCATGTGAGGGGTGTGCCGAAGTGGGTGGGGGGGACGCATGTGGACAGTATCTGGGGCCTTCGGTGGAGTTCCCTATGGGGCCACGAAACGTGTGAGAGGTGTGGAGGTGAGCCGAAGTGGGTGGGGGGGGCGCATGTGGACGGTGGGCCACGAAACATGGGAGGGCTGTGCCGAAGTGGGGGGGAAACGTGGACGGTAGCACTGGGCCTTCGATGGACCTCCTTATGGGGCCACGAAGCGTGTGAGAGGTGTGCCGAAGCGGGTTGGGGGGGACGCATGTGGACGGTGGCACTGGGGCCTTCGGTGGAGTTCCCTGAAACGTGTGAGGGGTGTGCCGAAGTGGGTGGGCAGGACGCATGTGGACGGTGGCACTGGGGCCTTCGGTGAGCTCCTATGGGGCCAAAAACGTTTTTGAGGGGTCTGCCGAAGTGGGTGGGGGGGGCGCAAGTGGACGGTGGCACTGGGGCCTTCGGTGAAGCTCCCTATGCGGCCACGAAGCTTGTGAGGGGTGTACAGAAGTGGATGGGGGGGGACGCATGTGGACGGTTGCGGCTTTTTCTGTGGAGCTCCTTATGGGGTCACGAAGCATGGGAGGGGTGTGCCGGAGTGGGTAGGGAGGACGCATGAGGACGGTGGCATTGGGGCTTTCGGCGAAACCACCCTTATGGGGCTTCAAAACGTGTGAGGTGTGGTGGCACTGGGGCTTTAGCTCCCTATGGGGCCACGAAACGTGTGAGGGGTGTGCCGGAGTGGGTGGGAGGGGCGCATGTGGACGGTGGCACTGGGGCCTTCGGTGGAGCTCCCTATGGGGTCACAAACCTTGTGAGGGGTGTGCCGAAGTGGGTGGGGGTAGCGCAGTGTGGGACGTGACACGGGAGGCTTTCGGTGGATCTCCCTTGGGGCCATGAAAGCTTGTGAAGGGTGTGCCGAAGTGGGTTTGGGGGACGTGGGTGACGTGGCACTGGGGCCTTCGGTGGGAGCTCCCTATGGGTGCCACAAGCGTTGTGAGGGGTGTGCACGAGTGGGGAAGGTGGGGCGCAAGTGGACGGTGGCACTGGAGCCTTCGGTGGAGCTCCCCATGCGGCCACGAAGCTTGTGAGGGGTGTACAAAAGTGGATGGGGGGGGACGCATGTGGACGGTTGCGGTTTTATCTGTGGAGCTCCTTATGGGGCCACGAAACGTGTGAGAGGTGTGCCGAAGTGGGTGGGCAGGACGCATGTGGACGGTGGCACTGGGGCCTTCGGTGGAGCTCCTCATTGGGTAGCGAAACGTGCGAAGGGGTGTTCGAGGATGATGACGGTGACGATGATCACGGTGGTGACGATGATGATGGGAGGAGGAGAAGGGGACCGAGGAAGCAAGGAAGGAAGGAAGGAGGACCTAGGGCGTTGTGTTGTGTCAACAAAACGAGGACCCAACACCACAGGATGGTTGGGAAAAACATGTCTTTGCAACGAACGAGCGCACCCCCAGAGATCGCAATGGCGAAGGAGAAACGGCGAAACGGGGGAGTCGCAGGCGCAACACAGGAGGGGGGGGAATGGGGAAGGAGGAGAGAAAGAGTCTGCCGATCGCCCCCCAGCAGTTGGCCGTTGATCATTTTGCTGTGCTTTTGTTCACTCTCCTCCCCCCATTGTGATGACGTCATGCAGCCCATCTTTTTGTTCGCATCCTCCGCCTCCTCATCAGTCGTGTCCTCACGTGTCCCCCTCTGCTTCCTGCAGATACTCGTTCCGTCTCCCACTTATCGATGCTCTTCTCTGCCCGCCGCAGCGCGACACACCAGCGATCCATTTCCGAAGCCGCCCGCGCCGCGCGATAGGCCGCGCGCGGGACGGGCCTCTGGCACCGCAGGGCGCGGCCGAGGATGGTTTCCTGAGTGAAGGAGAGAGGGAGGCAGGTACTTTTCCTCCTCTCTACTGCTGGGCCCCCCCCGGTTGGACTGGGCCAAGCAACTACACCCATACGCCGCTCGCGATCGACAATTGCTTCGTGCTCGCCTGAGCGCATGCCGCGCCGACGCGCCTTAGGGCTAAGGGCGCCCCTTCCTTCCCAGTGCTTTCCCCACGCCGCTCCTCTCCCCACAGTCTCAGACCCCCAGCGAGGTCTCGGCCTTGCCAGGGCGCCGACAAGGGTGCAGCTGTCGCAGGTACCCGGCGCCCAGGACTGAACCGAAACGGTGTTTTTCGTTTTCGGTTTGTCTTCGTTTTCCCTCGTTTCGTCTTTAACCCGCACGAAACAAAATCGAAACGAAAACGGCGCACGAAATCGCCAAAGCAGCGTTTAGGTCCACCCCTGCCTGCGCCCCGGGACAGCTCTCGGAGCTCCGCGCGGCTTTCCTGGACCTGCGCGGCGCGGGGGCCCCACGGCGGCGCCTGCGGCGCCGCCCCTGGCGTGCTCCGCGCGCCCGGGAGCTTCAGCGCACATCCAGGAAAAATCCGCGCGGACCTCCGAAAAGTCATGGTCGTGCAGGCAGTCGGCCCAGATTAGTAGGTCGACCCTGCCAAGTCAAGGGTACCCTGATATCCGGTGTTTCGCGGCCCATGCCATCTCACATTCCTATGGCAATGTGGCCCCCGGAAAGGTCACTTGTCCTCTCGCGTGTCCTCTCCAATCAAGCCCGACTGCGCGTTGATTTCGTGAGGCGCGCGATCTCGAACGTCTGGTGGCCTCAGAGACGATCGGCTTACATGCCCAGGACTAAAGCATTTTCCTCTTGGGCCAGGAACGACGGCGGTTGAAGTCTTGGAGCGAACGCGCATGGGATAACCGCCGTCGGATCCCGTGAAGTTCGCGCGGATCCAATTGTGGTTTGGGCGCTTGCTTCGGTGGATCCGATTTCCGTCCACGCGGATCCGATTTTGGATTTGTTGGATCCGTGTTCGTTTTTTTAAACGGCGGATCCGATGTGTACCCCGCTTTAGCTTTGCATTATCAATTGAAAACAGGGAACCGGAAGACATCGGACCCGCGGACCCTGGAACCCGCCCTGGTTGAGACTATCGGAAAAAAGGGGTACGGTCATTAACTTTCAAGTCTTCATCGCCATTTGCACCTCAAGACGAAAATCGCTCGTCCTGCGTAAGTAGTTTGGCCGTGTCTTCGGCCGCGCGTTATATGTTATATGTCAGACCCCTATTCGATCACCCTCCATCCTCCTCCCGAGCCCTCCTTGTTCTGTGATTTATCCCCTCTGGCCCTGTTGAATTGTTTTGCGTCGCGCCCCTTTTGTCCAGTGACATTGTTACGCAAACGTTTCCATCTTGCATAACATTCCGATGTTGTCATGTAGGGTTTCGCCGTTTGAATAACCGCTGCTGCCATGGAGAAAATGAGAGATGATCGCTGTTTTTATCAGGGCGGTGCCGAATTTCTCGTCCCTCTCGCGAATTATTGAGTCACTCAGGACAGAATTGCATTGGTCATCATGTCGGACAGCTTCAGTGCAACGCATGAGCTATTTGAGATCCCAATATCGGGAGCGTGGATCTCTCGTAGTCTGAAAAGAGATCGTGGCCTTTGGAACACAGATCCTTTCTTTTGTAATTTGCGTGGGTCGTGGCCCGTGGAGCGCGGATCCTTCTGTAAGTTACAGAGGATCGTGGCTTCCACAGCGCGGACGCATTGCTTGAGGGGCCGTGGTCCCGGGAGCGCGGACGTTTTCGTAATCGACAGGGGGTCGCATCCTCAGAGCAGCGCGATTTGCTGCAACTCCCAAAAGATCGCGGCCATGGAGAAATGAATCCCTCATCATTGATGGGCTTGTTTTTCACCACCACCATCACCATAAGTTGGAGGGGGAGGGGATCCTCCTCCTCCTCCTCCAACTTATGATGGTGGTGGTGGTGGTGGAAAACAGGCCCTTCAATTACGCGTGAACGCGGGATCGTGATCCTGAGAATGCGGATATCTCACGATATGCGCCGGACGGTGGCCATGGCACAACGCCATATTCAAGGGGTCGTGGCCGTGGAGGCGCGGACCCAGGGTGATTGCCGATGCGTCGTAGCCCTGGAATCGCGGACCGTTGGTAATGTACAGTGGTTTGAGGCCGGGGCGGCTTCTTATTGGAGAATGGTACAAGTTGATGGTTCCGGGAGGGCGGATCTTTGGAAATGTGCTATTGCTCATGGCCGTGAGAGCGCGGACACACCATAGTTTATGAGGGACCGTTTGGTACAATAATCCCGTGCCCCCCCATCCAGTCGGAGGTAAAAGGCACGTTTGGGCGCTTCGCGGGACGATATCAGGTGGGAGGACTATACAACTATTACGCTCGCTCCTCTACCACCACAGCGCTGAGGCCATTGCAACGTGACTGCTTACAGCCTGGATGCCAAGGGGGGCTGGCGGATTTACTTTCGACTGAAGACGGCCTCAGCGATAGCCAATGCAAAGAGGCATGCAATCTGGATCCGTCCTGTCTGTATTATTTCATCAGTGAAAATCCCACTTGCATCACTTACTCCCAATGCAGCAGTTACATAATTTCGGCGTCACCTGGCGTCAACTACCAGAAGGTTACGTTTGCAGTGGAGGACGTGTGGTCCGTCGCGGGTCCGTGCACCGCCCTCGGAAACTGCGTTTACAGTCCGAACTACCCTAGCGGCTATGGTACGTCCGAGTTCTGCGCCATG
>CAUYUJ010019724.1:109088-111588 GCA_963575745.1 Prorocentrum cordatum
CACGACCCCACCCTAGCACGACCACACCCCAGCACGTCCACACCCCAGCACGACCCCACCCCAGCACGATCACACCCCAGCACGACCCCACCCCAGCAAGACCACACCCCAGCACGACCGCACCCCAGCACGACCAAACCACAGCACGACCACACCCCAGCACGACCACGCCCCAGCACGACCACGCCCCAGCACGACCACGCCCCAGCACGACCACCTCCCAGCACGACCACACCCCCAGCACGACCACCCCCCAGCACGACCACGCCCCAGCACGACCACACCCCAGCACGACCACACCCCAGCACGACCACACCCAGTCGCACCCCCGTGGAATGTTTCGTGGGGTGTCTGGTTGAGTGGTTGCCTGTTCGTGGGGTGTCTCGTGGAATGTTTCACGGGGTGTCTCGTGTAATGTTTCGTGAGGTGTCTCGTGGGTTGTTTCGTGAGGTGTCTCCTGGGATGTTTCGCGGGGTGTCTCGTGGGATGTTTCGTGAGGTGTCGCCCAGTTGGATATCGTGAAAACGTGACCATGCTGCACATGTCTATATCCCTTTCCGGGTTCGTGGGTCCATCATGTTTTTGGGGGGGGAACTCGATTGCGAAATCTTTCCGACACCGAAGGTTTTTGTAGGAATTCGGCATGCGCGCGCGACGACGCGCGCGCGTGACCTTCGTCCCACGTTCTGCAAGGGATTCGCGAAAAAGTCCCATGTTAGAACAAACAAATGTCCCCGCGTATCGTTTTTCACCATGGAACCTCAGAAGGGGGCCGATCCGGGCCCCCCTGGGATAGTGTAAATTCATATTTGGGATGGACATGTGGTCAGAATCATATATGATTTACATACCCGAAAGGGGGGCGGATAACGCCCGGGGGGGGGGGTAGAGTGCATTTTGTTCAAGAAAGGGCGTCGGCCCAGGTTCTCTTTAGTATTAAACATGTCCCCGGTGCCAACTTGAAGGAGGCCGGCGAATTTTTTCCCTGATAAATATCGAGGTCGAAGGAGGCCGGCGAATTAAAATTTGAGGATTTCTCGAGCGAAACGCTTGTTTTTGAAATCCCGATCGATAAATCACAGGGTGCGGGCCACTTTTTCGTGTGTTGAGGATGTCTCGAGCGAAACGCTTGATCCGCAGAGTTTGCCGAGGATGTCTCGAGCGAAACGCTTGTTTTGCAGAGCCGACCGCGACGCGGAAAAGCGCCCCGCGCGAAGGAATTTCGATGATGTCTCGACTAATTCCTTTGTTTTTGTACGATTTCCTGGAATTTTGGCAGGATGTCTCGAGCGAAATGCACGACCCACCCTAGCACGACCATACCCCAGCACGACCACACCCCAGCACGACCAGACCCCAGCACGACCCCACCCCAGCACGACCCCACCCCAGCACGACCATACCCCAGCACGACCACACCCCAGCACGACCCGACCCCAGCACGACCCTACCCCATCAAGACCACACCCCAGCACGACCACACCCCAGCACGACCTCACCACAGCACGACCACACCCCAGCACGACCACGCCCCAGCACGACCACGCCCCAGCACGACCACGCCCCAGCACAACCACCCCCCATCACGACCACCCCCCCAGCACGACCACCCCCAGCACGACCACCCCCCAGCACGACCACACCCCAGCACGACCACTCCCCAGCACGACCACACCCCAGCACGACCACACCCCAGCACGACCACACCCAGTCGCACCCCCGTGGAATGTTTCGTGGCGTGTCTGGTTGAGTGGTTGCCTGTTCGTGGGGTGTCTCGTGGAATGTTTCACGGGGTGTCTCGTGGAATGTTTCGTGAGGTGTCTCGTGGGTTGTTTCGTGAGGTGTCTCCTGGGATGTTTCGCGGGGTGTCTCGTGGGATGTTTCGTGAGGTGTCGCCCAGTTGGATATCGTGAAAGCGTGACCATGCTGCACATGTCTATATCCCTTTCCGGGTTCGTGGGTCCATCATGTTTTTTTTCCCCGGAAAGTGCCTGGGCCCAGGGTTCTCTTTTAGTAGGTTTACCCCCCGGTTTTTACTTGAAGGGGGCCGGCGAATTTCTTGTGCGATAAATTACGAGGTCGAAGGGGGCCGGCGAATTAAAATTGTGAGGACGAAGGCCATTTTTCGCCACCCCTCACGCAGATCGTGCTCTTGGAATTTTACTGCCTTTAAGGAAACCTCGATATTTCACAGGTGAAGTCAACGTTTTTTCCGACATCGACTTTAAACTATAAAAAAACGAGGTAAACGCGTTCGCTCGATAAATAACGAGGTACCGCGGCCTCCGGAACGGTGCTGGAAACGGAGTTTTGGATTCTTGAAGTTGCATAAGTTCGGAAATAGCAGAAATCCCATGTGTTTTTTGACCCTGACCCCGCCGATCTGCGTGAGGTGTGGCACGGAATACCAGAAATGTGTCAAATCCCCTGTGTTTTTGGACCCTGACCCCGCCGATCTGCGTGAGGGGTGGCGCGGAATTCCAGAAATGTGGCAAATCCC
>CAUYUJ010019724.1:116588-141588 GCA_963575745.1 Prorocentrum cordatum
GGCGTCGAGGGCCATCCGGGCAGCTACCTCTTCGCGGAGGCTCACCCGGAAGGCGCCCCCGTGCTGGGCACCCTGGCTGCCGACGGGGACTGCCTGCAGGGCGTGCTGAGCCGGGGCGGCGCCTCTGTGGGACACCTCCGCCTGCGCCGCAGCGGCCCCAACCACTGCGTCGCCAACTTCCGGGCGTCGGAGGCGGCCGAGTGGAGCGCGGACTTCCTGGGCACGCGCCAGGACGCCCAGGGCCGTGCGCCTGGGCCCGGGAGCTCGAACGACAGCGTGGCGTCCGTCGCGTCTCGCAGCTCGCGGAGTGGGGCGAACAGGATGCCCAGGACTCGAAGAAGGGGAAACACCAGAAACCTAAACTCTTGGCGCTCCGCGCGGAGGTCTTGGATCCGCGCTGGGCCCCGCCGGCGCAGATCCAAGAAATCCACGCGGAGCGCCAAACGTTGATGCTCATGGCGTTGGCTGCCGCTCGAAGGACGGCCCCAGCCTCACGATCGACCTCCCGCGAGACCTCCTTCACGCTGTCCTCTCTCCGAGACGCCGAGCTCGTGCCGCGGGTCGCTGCCGCTGCCGGCGCGTGCTCGGCGAGGTCCCAGTCGCCGGGGCGCTGAGCGAGGAGCCCAGTCTCTCCGCGCCGCCGCCGCCGCTCCCGCAGTGCGCGCCGCGCCCCGAGGGGGCGCGGGCCTGCCCGACAACCTCCGGGCGTGGCCCGGGCTGGACCTCGCCAGTCTTCGCCAGTGCGGGCATCGACTACACCTAAGTCGGACAATGTCCCTCTGCAGGCGGGAAACTCCACACGAACGAGTCCAGCAGAAAGCTGTGGGGGGACAATGTTTGCTCCCGGAAAGGGCGTGGGCCCAGGGTTTTCTTTTGGTGGGTTGACCCCCCGGTTTTGACTTGAAGGGGGCCGGCGGAATTCCGCTCGATAAAAAACGAGGTCAAGTCCAATCCGGCGTGAAACAAGTGCGTTTCGCGCGTGCCCGCTCGAGGAAAGTGACCCCCCCCAGCTTGGATCCTCCATAAATAACGAGGTCCGCGGACCACCGTTTTCCTCCGTAACAAAAAAAAGTACGGGGCATCTTCATTTGAATCTTTGAAAAATAACGAGGTCTGGAGCCCCGACCGCGACGCACAAAAGCGTCCCGCGCGCAGGAATTCCGAAGATGTCTCGCGCGTGCCGCGTCCCGCGAGCAGGAATTTCGAGGATGTCTCGACTAAGTCGTTTGTTTTTGAAAGATTTCCTTGGATTTTGACAGGATGCCCTGAGCGAAACGCTTGTTGTTCATAATTTGTTGAGGATGTCTCGAGCGAAACGCTGGTTTTGCAAAATTGTGTGGTGTCTCGAGCGGGGGCCTCGTGGGGGGCCGGAATTCAGAGGATGTCTCAAGCGAAATAATTATTTTCACGTCCCGCTCGTAGGAATTCCGAGGATGTCTCGAACGTGCCGCGTCCCGCGCGCAGGAATTTAGAGGATGTCTCGACTCATTCGTTTATGGTCCAGGGTTTCCGTGGATTTTGCAACGGTGTCCTGAGCGAAACGCTTGTTTTTGTAAGTTGTTGAAGATGTCTCGAGCGAAACGCTGGTTTTGCAAAATTGAGGGATGTCTCGAGCGGTGGCTTCGTGGGGGGCCAGAGTTCAGAGGATGTCTCAAGCGAAATGGTTGTTTTCACGTCCCGCTCGCAGGAATTCCGAGGATGTCTCGAACGTGACGCGTCCCGCGCGCAGGAATTTCGAGGATGTGTCGACTCATTCGTTTGTTTTTCCAGGATTGCCTTGGATTGTGCGAAGATGTCTGGAGCGAAACGTTTATATATATAAACGTTTATATATATATATATATATATATATAACAATTGTTGAGGATGTCTCGAGAGAAACGCTGGTTTTGCAAAATTGAGAGATGTCTCGAGCGGGGGCCTCGTAGGGGTGCCTGTCTCAAGTGAAATGGTTGTTTTCACGTCCCGCGCGCAGGAATTCCGAGGATGTCTCGCGCGTGCCACGTCCCGCGCGCAGGAATTGCGAGGATGTCTCGACTAATCGCTTGTTGTTTCAGGAAAACCTTGGATTTGGGCAGGATGTCTCGAGCGAAACGCTTCTCCCCAGCACGCTCCGTAGCGCGTCCCCTTGGCACGTCCCGCGGTGCGTCCCCATGGCACGTTCCTTGGCACGTCGCTTGGCGCGTCCCTTGGGACGTTCCGCGGCGCGTCCTCCTGGCATGTCCCCCTGTCATTTAGCTCTGGGGCAGCTACTATGTGTTCAGGCAGCTCGAGCTTAAGGTCCAGATCAGTTCGGTCAGGATTCGGATGCAAAGGAGGACTCGATCCACGACGCTATAGAGCACAATCGCGGCATGGCACATCGCAATTCAGCACGGCGCAGCACAGCACAGCCCTCGGCACGGAACATCAAGATCGATACATTCAGCATTGCAACTTGGCACGTTCCTTGGCACGTTCCGTGGGGCGTCCCTTGGCGAGTCCCACTGGCACGTCGCGTGGCGCGTCCCCTGGCACATCCCGTGGCACATCCATTGGCACGTTCCGTAGCGCGTCCCCTTGGCACGTCTCGCGGTGTGACCCCATGGCACGTCCCCTGGCACGTCGCCTGGCGCGTCCCTTGAGACGTTCCGCGGCGCGTCCTCCCTGGCATGCTCACCTGTCAATTAGCTCTGGGGCAGCTACTATGTGTTCAGGCAGCTCGAGCTTAAGGTCCAGATCAGTTCGGTCAGGATTCGGATGCAAAGGAGGACTCGATCCACGACGCTATAGAGCACAATCGCGGCATGGCACATCGCAGTTCAGCACGGTGCAGCACAGCACAGCCCTCGGCAGGGTACATCAAGATCGATACACTCAGCATTGCATTTGCCCGTCACCCAATCAGGTGTATTTGAACACGTTGCCATGCGTTACAGCTCTATATTCCTTTCCGGGTTCGTGGGTCGATCATGTTTTGAGGGGGAACTGCGTTTGCGTATGTTCTGATTGTTTGTTCTTCCAAAGTCCGCTTGCAATTTGGAGGACATGCCTGACCTAGTGCTAGTCTTCGACAGTGCGGGCATCGACTACACGCAAGAGTGACCCTTCGCCAGAGTGACCTTTGGTGTGGGCCTGCCGAGGTCCCCCAATCGCCGAGCGCGACGCGATCGTAGCGTCTTGCGCGCTTGTGCTTGGCCCTCCCGCCGGTACCCAAAAAGCCGCGCACCAAAGGTCACTCTGACCCATCGTCCCTCCTGCGTGTAGCCGAGGGCAGGCGGCGGGCCGTTTCTCGGGGAACTCGGGGTCATAACCACTGCACTTTCAAAGGCTCCCAAGTTTTCCTGCTGCTCTGCGCGGGCTCCGGAGGAGGCGGGGGCCGCCAGATGCTTTGCAAGATCTGGAGCGCATCGTGAGCCAACCGCCTCATGACACCATCATCGTCCTGCTCCCAGGTTCGTCAGCAGCAAAGCTGCGGCAGTGCCTTTCTGCACGATTGGCGAGGGGGCAGTGCCGCCAGCCCTGGTGCACTGCGAGCCGTGCGGCCTCATGCCGTGCGTGATCTCGCGTGCCTTTCGACCTGTGCTGCGGGTGCCCTGGCACTGTTTTCCGCCTGCGTCAGGCTTACTCGACTCCTCGGGCTCCATTTCGGTCCATTCGATCCGATTCGATCGGCTGACTCGATCAGGTTCGGTGCTGATGTTCCGACCGATCTGGGGCTTCCCGATGCGTGCGTGGCGTTGTTTTGCAGCCTTGCGCGGCCGATTCGGCTCGATTCCGACTCCGTGCCGATGCAGGCCGATTCGATGCCCACACAGATCGGATCCGACTTCGCGATTTGATGTTCGCTGCTCCTGTCCTCATTGTGCTGTGCCCTCCCAGGGGGATCGCTGAGATCCGACGTCGCGAACTCACTAGATTTTTTTCTGCTCCGTAAACTTGAGCCGTATCAATACTGCGAGTGCCCCAGGGTTTGAAACATTGGGCCAGAAAGGTACTCGTTTTCTTGTTAATTGTTTTGCCAATCGGCGCCGACACTCGCACTCCCCTCCCCCCCTTTGGAGTAGATCTTGGCTGTTTCGGGCGCGTGTTTCAAGCACGTGGAGTCTCCCCCATAGGACGCACTGTTGCAAACAGTCGCGTTAAGCAGAGGTTCAGAGCATCCCCCCCTTCCGCTTCAGGTTAGGTCGGGCATGTCCTCCTACAGGTGTATGGTGGAATAACAATTTAGAGTAAACGTAGACAACAAATATGCAAACAAGGCCAAAAGAGCACGAAGCACAGTTCCCTGACTATCCTTTACCATTCTTGAAAACTCCCCCTGTAGAGGGATATGCCCGACTGCTTAAGGTCGAAACGCCGAATAAGAAATCGTTCACAAGCCTGGGTGCGAGCAAAAGTTACCAATCGCGGATCTCAGATGGGTTTTGAGGGTGGTCCTCTCGGGGGCGGCGAGGGGGGGCGTGACGACCAGGGACTGGGGTTGAGTCGGGCATGTCCCTTTAAGGGGGGGGGTAGTCAAGAATGGTAAAACATAGTATGGAAATGGTTTTTCGTGCTCGTTCGGCCATTTCTGATGTTGTTGATGATTGTGCATTGTTCGATTATTTGTCAGTTTGATTCCAAACTCCGCCTGCAGGAGGACACGCCCGACCTAAGACTAGGGGGCGGGGAGGGTATCATGGCAAGGGCCATGGAATCTCCCAGACTTCAAGGCCACCTCTTCTTCTCTTTCTTCTTCTTCTTTTTCTTATTATTCTTCTTCTTATGTTTCTTCTTCTTCTTCTTTTCTTATTCTTCTTCTTATGTTTATTCTTTCCACGCGGTTTCTGGTTCCCCTTCCTCATCTCTGGCCCCGGGGGGCGAACAACAATACCACTCGCGGATCCCAGGGGTCCAGGGGGCGGCGAAGGGGGGCGTGACGACCAGGGACTAGGGCCTGGGCTTAGGTCGTACATGTCCCTCTACAAGGGGAACATTCGAGAGTGGGAAAATGATGATGGGATCGATGTGTCCTCCTCCTCCTCCTCCTCCTCCTTCTCCTCCTCCTCCTCCTCCTCATCATCATCATCATCATCATCATCATCATCATCATCATCATCATCATCATCCCCCATCCTTGCCCCCCCCCCCCCGCGTCCGCACACGTGCCTTGGGCCACGCTGCGCCGGGCCACCTCTTCGGCGCACCCACTGCTACATTGCGCAGGATGAGGAGGAGGAGGAGAGGAGGGGCAGGGGCAGCAGCACCAGTGGCCATCCTCGTGGATGCCTCCTCTCCTTGCCTCCGCCCTCTTGTGCTGGAGCGAGGGGGAGGGAGGGGGAAGGGAGGGAGGGAGGGAGGAGGCAAGGCGGGGGGGCGGACCCGGACGGTGGGCCTGTATCGGTGCCCTCCTCCCTTCTTGTGGATGCCCCTTCCTCCTTCCCTCCCTCCCCTCCCCTCCCTCCGCCCTCCCTCCTTGTGGATGCCTCCTCTTGTGCTGGAGCTGCCGCCGCTGTCATCTCGGTGTCACGCGGCGCGGAACTACCCAGACCCTAGCGGCATGACGTTTCACACAACGTGGCCCCCGAAAGTCTCGATCCACTCCCCGGGGCGCGGTCGTCATCCCGAGTCGTTTCTTGAAGGCCCAGGGGCCCAGCGAAGGCCCCCAGGGGCCGAGAACGGAGAGCAGCCTCCGCCTCGATGTGTGCACTTCGTTGGAGGTCTGGGTTGTCGCGCTGCCTGAGCCGAGGCAATGCCTGCCGCGGAAGAAGGGCCAGACAGGCCCGCGCCGCCCTAAGGGCGCGCGCGCGCGTCTGGCCGCGCCGCGCCGCGGGCACCATCGCGGCCCCGCCGTGCGCCCTGACCGGGCGCACCGCTGCCCACGCCGCGCGTCGGCACCGCGGCGCAGACAGGAAAACATCTACTCACGCTGGTTGGTCCTCCCCCCCCTCCCCCCCTTCTCCTCTCCCTCCCCCCCTCCCTCCTCCTCCTCCTCCTCCTCTCCTCCTCCTCCTCCTCCTCCTCCACCTCATTCTCCTCCTCCTCCATCTTCCTCCTCCTCCTCCTCCCTCCTCCTCCTCTCCTCCTCCTCCTCCTCGCTCCTCGATCCTCCTCCTCGCTCCTCGCGCCTTCTCGCACCTCCCCCTCCTCCCTCCTCCTCCCTCCTCCTCCTCCCCTCTCCCCCCTCCCTCCTCCTCCTCTCCTCCACCTGCTCCTCCTTCTCCCTCCTCCTTTTCTTCACACTCCTCCTCTTTCTCCTCCTCCTCCTCCCCTCCTTCTCTCCTCCTCCTCCTCCTCCTCCGCCTCCTCCTCCTCCTCCTCCTCCTCCTCCTCCACCTCCTCCTCCTCCTCCTCCCTCACTTCTTCTCCTCCTCCTCCTCCTCCTCCTCTCCTCCTCCTCCTCCTCCTCCTCGTCCTCCTCCTCGCTCCTCGCTCCTCGCCTCGCGCCTCTCCTCCTCCTCCTCCTCCTCCTCCTCCTCCTCCTCCTCCTCCTCCTCTCCTCCTCCTCCTCGCTCCTCGCTCCTCGCGCCTCCTCCTCCTTCTCCTCCTCCTCCTCCTCCTCCTCCTCCTCCTCCTCCTCCTCCTCGTCGTCCTCCTCGCGCCTCGCGCCTCCTCTACAGTGGCAGGCGCGCGGAGGGAGCAGCAGCAGAAACGCATCTGCCGTCGGAGAGCCAGCCGCCCAGACCCGCCCCTCGGGTCGCGCACAACACCGCGGCGGACGGTCTGCTGCGCTCTCGGGCCTCTTTGGGCCCTGACGTCTGCAGTGGGGGCTCATGCCAAGAAACACCCTGCTTGCCTCCAGGGTGCCCAGGGCTTCTTGGGTTTCGATGGCTTTGCCATGGAGAGCGTGGCGTTCCCACACCAAAGATCGATGGACGTCCTGGGGTCTCAGGGTTGGGTTTCTTGTGGAAGGTTTCTTGTGGCCGGGCCCCCACGGTAGGCCTCCTAGATGGGGTCGGAGTAGACGGGGTCGGAGGATCGATCGTTCCGCATCGCCGATGCATCGGCGATGCATCGCCGATGGCGGCTCGATATGGTGCCCACATTTCTCCACGCCCACGTCGCCGATGCATCGCCGACGTCGCCGGTGCATCGGCGATGCATCGCCGATGTATCGGCGATGTGGCGAGATCCTTCGACTCCATCTATATCGACCTCACCTAGGAGGCCTCCACTCACAGGGCTGGGGGGTCATCGAGAAACGATTCGGGATGAGAAGCTGGTCCAGAGGAATGGTCGGCTACTCATAAGAGTGACCTTTCGCCAGAGGGACCTTTGGTACGGGCACATGTGAGGTCCCCAGATGGCCGAACGCGGTACGATAGCAGCGCCTTGCGCGCTCGGGTTTGCCCCCCCCGCGGCCCCCAGAAATCGCGAACCAGAGGTCACTCTTGCCCAAGGTCACTCTTGCGTGTAGCCGACGGGGGGTCTTCTAAGAGCCCCTCGAAGTTCGAACATGATGTAAAGCTATACAGTGGAGACCCATGCCAAGAAGAACCCTTCTTGCCTGCAGGGTGCCCTGTTGGAGCCCCTCGGGCCTTCTGGGCATCGTGAGGGGTGCTCTGGAGGCCTTGGTGGCCCCTTTGGGAAATTCTGTGGGCGTCTTGGGCCAGCGACACTTCTAGCAACACCCGAATCCTGCGCGTTCCCTCCTCTCGCCCGCGTGGGTCGTCGTAATGATGTCCCCGCGTCGTCCTCCTCCTCCTCTTCCTCCTCCTCCTCCACTTCCTCCCGCTCCTCCTCCTCCTGCTCCTCCTGCTCCTCCTCCTGCTCCTCCAGCTCCTCCTGCTCCTCCTCCTCCTCCTCCTCCTCCTCCTCCTCCTCCTCCTCCTCCTCCTCCTCCTCCTCCTCCTCTCCTCCTCCTCCTCCTCCTCCCCCTCGCCTGCTCTCGTCCACCCTCCTCCTCGTCAATCTTGCTCGTTCCTTCCCCCTCGCCCCGGCGGCCCCCCACGGGCCTCCCCTGAGGTCGCCCTTTCCCGTGGGCGCCCCCCCGCGGAGGCCTCTCTGCAAGGCCATTCCAAGGCCCAGCAGGACCACGGGCCGGGGACGCCCAGAGGCATCGATCCTCTTCGTCGTCCTCCTCCTCCTCCTCCGTGTCCTCCTCCTCCTCCTTCCCCCTTTTCCTTCTCTTCCTCCTTCCCCCTTTTATCCTTTTCTTCCTCCTCCTCCTCCTCAACCTCCTCCTCCTCGTCATCAACCTCCTCCTCCTCCTCCTCCTCCTCCTCCTCCTCCTCCTCCTCCTCAACCTCCTCCTCCTCCTCGACGCACAGAGGTGACAGATGCCCGACTGCGAGGGCCCACGCCGACGGCAGGCCTGCCCCTGGTCTCACCACAGTGGGCACCGGCGTCCCGCCTCGCCCTGCCCGGAGGCTCTCCCCAGAGAGTGGCTCTCTTCTCCCCCCGGGTGTGTTCTCTGCTGCTCGAGCCTTTGCCAGCCCAGGAGTGCTCGTTCGCCCCAGGCCAGTGACCAGTCCTCCTCCTCCTCCTCCTCCTCCTCCTCCTCCTCCTCCTCCTTCTCCTACGCCTCCACCTCCACCCACCTCCTCCTCCTCCCTCCCTCCCTCCCTCTCTCACTCGTGGCGCGCGGACGTGGGCCCGATTCTCTGTTGCTTCCAGGGGCCGCCGACGACGAAACACGATTGACCTCTGTGTGTACGGTGTGGTGTGGTGTGGTGTGGTGTTGTGTGGGCGTGAGTGTGTGTGTGTGGGTGTGTGTGTGTGTGTGTGGGTGAGTGTGTGTGTGTGTGTGTACGTGTGTGCGTGTGTACCCGTGTACGTGTGTACGTGTGTACGTTTGTACATGTGTACGTTTGTACGTGTGCACGCGCGCGCGCCCTCGTGTGTGTGAGTGTGTGTTTGTGTTCCCGGCTCCTGCCGGGCTGGGCCGGCTCGGGCCTTAGGCAGTCCCCCCACCCCCACTGCTTGCTGAGAGCGGGCATCTCTGGATCTGGGCGCTCTCCCATCCCAGGAGTCGAACGTTCCCCCCTTCTCCGTCCTCTCTCGTGAGGCCGGCGGAATAGCTTCGATGGGCCGATACTGTCTATCCCCAGGTAGGGGAGTGGGCTGGCTCTCACGACGCCGTCCCGCTTCGTGCTTCCACCCTTTGCTTCTCGGGAAGGAGAAAAACTGCACTTGCGCAATTGATCGGCGATTCCCCCGAAGATCTGGGAACATGTGGGAAGCGAAGGGGGGGGATAGGACATTCCCGAGGAAATGCGAACATGAGGAGAGTCCTGGGATCCTGTGTCTGCTTCGCGGTGTGCGTGTCCCCGAGCCCCCTCAATTGTCCTTTGGGCGAGGGGTGTCGCCCCCCGATATCACGATTTTTTCATGACGCGACCCCCAGAGGTCGGGACCCATTCCCTGGGACCGGTTTTCCATCCCGAGTCGTTTTCTCGACGGCCCCGAGGCCCGGTGAGGGCCCCCAGAGGCCGAAAGTAACGACAAATTTGCCGTCGTGATGTCTTCCTGACTCGAGGGGGTCTGGGGGCGTCGTCCCCCCCCCCTGTGAGTAAATGAGTTAGTTCATGCTGTGTACATTCTTATATGATCTTGAAATCCCAGAAAGAGTTTCGGTGATGTGTTTATCCGTAGGCACCCTCTTGGCCCGAGGTAACTATTTGTGTCTTTCTGGACACCGTGTTTTTTACAAGCGGCCAGAGAGCACAGTAGGAACATATTATGACACGACAGCTGGAGCAGACCAGGAGGATGCTCCAGAAGTACCTGGACAAGGACAAGACGGCGAAGAACAACGCGAGCAGAGAACGAGAGGGCGCTGACCAGACGGCTCGCGACAGAGAAAATCCATGGGAGAAGAGGAAGGACACGTGGAGCAACAACCGGTCGGAGAGCCAAAGCTACGACGGGAAACATGATTAGACCCAGTCGCAGTGGGACGACCGGGGCGACTGGGCGAAGTATCAGCAGGACTGGAAGAAAAAACGATTTGGCACGAGGACAGCTGTAGCGGCAACAACCGATGGGAGAAAGGAGATTGCACCGATCCTGAGCCGTTCATGGGATGGTCAGATTACAGATTATGGAGGCGACGAGTCATCAGATGGTTGGGACAGACGGATGTGCAGCCCAAGAAGAGAGCGGACAAGCTACTCAAGACTTCTGATTGCGACATGCAGCGCAAGTTCGAGGACATATCAGATGATATGTTGCAGTCGAACGATGGCCCGATGAGTAGCATACGGAGATTTGACGTGATGAGTGGCCAGCGTGTCGACGACGAGAAGAGGAGAGCAGGACGGGAATGCTTGATGGGATACCGCCGCAAGGCGGGAAAACATCAGTTCATCTACACGGCCCGCTTAGATCATACTTCGAGAGGTTGAAGACGCAGGGGCTGGAGCTGGATGACAGTTGGAAGATCCTCTTTCTAAAAGAGGGCATTGGGTTAGACGAGAACGGCATGCATATGCTCATGGTTTTGAGTCGCGGCTCCAAGCGGTATGATGAGGTGATCTCGGCAGCCAGAGAGATGGGCGCGTCTCGCACAGATCACCTCGGCGCGAGGACGGGAAAAAGGCAACGGCATCAGCTTTCGCCGCCTTCGATGGCGACGACGAGACGCGCGAGCACAGCGACGCGTGATCCATGACGTCCGAGCAGGAGAACTTCCTGCTGGAGTCGATCGCCAAGGCGAACGTGGACGAGCACGAGCTGCCAGAGGCGCTGGCGACCCTGAGCGACGAGCGCAAGAAGACCTGGAATGATAACCGCGACTACAAGAGGCAATTGCGAGTGGACAGGAAGTTCCATCAGACACCAGGGGCCTCGGGATCCAGGCCTTCGGCCCCCGCGCCTCCGCCTCCTGGCAAGAGAGATGGCCATCGCCGCAATGCGAAAGGAGTCGTTCGAGGTCGAAAGAAGAGGTTGCCCGTGGACAAGCTGGTGAAGGTCGCGAAATGCAGCAATGTCCACAAGGAAGGACACTGGGGCCGAGAATGTCCAGAGCGACGGGGTCGGGGTCAGACGACGTCGGCGCCGCCAGGAGGTCGGGAGCCCGCGCCCGGCTCCGTTCTCCTGGGCCCACCCTGACGGCGGCGACCCCGTCGGCGGACCGCTCGATCAACGCGCGCGAGCTGGTTCGCATGATCGCGGGCGGTGTCCGCGCCGCCAGGGAAGAGAGGATGAGTTTTTGGGACGCCGCGCTACCGAGGAACTCCACATACTCATATTATGGCTGGTGTGATGATAGCTGCAGTGAAGCATGTGAGAATGATGTTGGTGGCCATTGCCCCGCCGATCCCATTGGTGACGCCACGCAAGAGGAGAGGTGGAAGAGGAGAAGCGCCGCGCCAGCCACACTTTGCGAGCCCGAAAGAGATAGCGACCGCATCCCCAAGGCACCCCCTGTGGCGTCGAGAAAGTGCCACGCGTGCCACGCTTTGCGAAGCCGAAACGGATAGCGACGGGACCCCCAACGCACCCCGTGTGGCATTGAGAAAGTACCGCGCCTGCCACGCCTTGCGAGCCCGAAGCGGATAGCGACCGTACTCCTAGCGCACCCCCTCTGTGGCGTCGAAGAAGTGTCACGCCTGCCAGGCTTGGCGAGCCCGAAACGGATAGCGACGGCATCCCCAGCGCACTTCTTTTCGGCGTCGAGAAGTTGCCAGACCTGCCACGCTTTGCGAGCCTGGAACGGATAGCGACCGCACCCCAGCGTACCCCCTGTGGCGTCGAGAAAGTGCAACGCCTGCCAACGCCTTGCGAGGCCGAAACGGATAGCGACCGCACCCCGGGCGCACCCATTGTGGCATCGAGAAAGTACAGCGCCTGCCACGCCTTGCGAGCCCGAAACGGATATCGACTGTACCCCTAGCGCACCCCCTTGTGGCGTCGAGGAAGTGTCACGCCTGCCACGCTTTGCGTGGCCGAAACGGGTAGCGACCGCACCCCCTGCGCACCCCCTTGTGCGTCCAGAAAGTACCACACCTGCCACACGTTGCGAGCCCGAAACGGATACCGACCGAACCCCCAACGCACCCCCTGTGGCGTCCAGAAATCCCCACGCCTGCCATGTTGTGCGGCAGTGTCGTGGACCGAGAGACCACCCCCCGCGCACCCCCTTTGTGGTGTCCAGAAAGTTCCACGCCTTCTAGGCTTTGCGACAGTGCCGTGGATAGCGGCCGCGCTGAAAGACCACCCACTGCGCCCCCCCTATTGTGACCAGAAAGTTCCACGCCTGCCAGGTTTGGCGACAGTGTCGTGGATAGCGGCCGCGCTGAGAGACCACCCGGTGCGCACCCCTTATGGTGATCAGAAAGTGCCACGCCTGCTAGGTTTTGCGACAGTGTCGTGGATAGCGGCCGCGCTGAGAGACCACCCCCTGCGCACCCCCTGTGGTGTCCAGAAAGTGCCACGCCTGCTAGGTTTTGCGACAATCCCGTGGATAGCGGCCGCGCTGAGAGACCACCCCCCGCGCACCCCCTATGGTGTCCAGAAAGTGCCACGCCTGCTGGGCTTTGCGACAGTGTCGTGGATAGCGGCCGCGCTGAGAGATTACCCCTTCCGCACCCCCTATGGTGTCCAGAAAGTTCCACGCCTGCTAGGCTTTGCGACAGTGTCGTGGATAGCGGCCGCGCTGAGAGACCACCCGCTGCGCACCCCCGATGGTGTCCAGAAAGGGCCACGCCTGCTATGTGTTGCGACAGTGTCGTGGATAGCGGCCGCGCTGGGAGACCACCCCCTTGCGCGCCCCCTATGGTGCCCAGAAGGTGCCACGCCTGCTAGGCTTTGCGACAGTGTCGTGGATAGCGGCCGCGTTCAGAGACCACCCCCTGCGCACCCCCTGTGGTGTCCAGAAAGTGCCATGCTTACCAGGCTTTGCGACAGTGTCGTGGATAGCGGCCGCGCTGAGAGATTACCCCCTGCGTACTTTCTTTAATGGCCAGAAAGTTCCACGCCTGCTAGGCTTTGCGACAGTGTCGTGGATAGCGGCCGCGCTGAGAGACCACCCCCTGCGCACCCCCTGTGGTGTCCAGAAAGTGCTACGCCTGCTAGGATTTGCGACAGTGTCGTGGATAGCGGCCGCGCTGAGAGACCAACCGCTGCGCACCCCCTATGGTGTCCAGAAAGTGCCACGCCTGCTAGGCTTTGCGGCAGTGCCGTGGATAGCGGCCGCGCTGAGAGACCACCGCCTGCGCACCCCCTATGGTGTCCAGAAAGTGCCACGCCTGCTAAGCTTTGCGACAGTGTCGTGGATAGCGGCCGCGCTCAGAGATCACTTGCTGCGCACCCCCTATGGTGTCCAGAGGTGCTGTGCTGTCCTGTGCTGTGCAGTGCTGAGGTGTGCTGTGCTGAGGTGCTGTGCAGTGCTGTGCAATGCTGTGCTGAGATGATATGTGCTGCGCTGTGTGACAATGTGCTGTGTACTGTGCTGTGCTGAGCTGTGCTGTGCTGTGCTGTGCTCTGCTGCATTGTGGTGCGCTTGCTGTTCTGTGCAGTGCTGTGCTGAGCTGTGCTGTGCTGAGCTAAGCTGTGCTGTGCTGAGGTGCTAAGCTGTGATGTGCTGCGCTGTGCTGCGCTGTGATGTGCTGTGTGAAAGGAGAGGGAGGAGGAAGGTGGTGTGTGAGGGCCGCGGGTGCGACGAGGCAGGGAAGAAAACCAGAACCCCACTAAGCATGTGGGTAAAAAACAGATTCGGGTTACGCCCGAAAGCAACACGAAAACAGAGAAAAACCGTTCACCCAGACCCCCGACGTCAGGATCTGTTCATGACGCGACCCCGAGTGAATTCCGCGGGACCGGTTTTTCATTCCGAGTCGTTTTTTGACGCTCCCGAGACCCATTCGGGGCAGAGGCCGAAGACAACCAGCGAAACACCTCCCGTCGTGATTGCTTCGTGACTCGAGGGGGTCTGGAGAGGTCGGGCCCTGGGAGGTCAGTCTTGGGGGCACGAGACCGGCTCGACGCTGGCCGGCCTTCGCAGCACTGCCAGAGGGCAGCCCTGCCCCCGCCCCCCCCCCCCGGGCGGCTCCAAGAGGGCCCGGGCGGCGGCGGCACCCTTCGCCGAGCCCCCGGAAGGGCTCCCAGGGGCGCCCAAACTCTCAGGGGTGGAAGGAGGCCCAAACCCCCTCGAGGCATGACAAGAATCATGACGGGAGGTGCTTTGCTCTTTCCGGCTTCTGGGGGCCCTCACTGGCCCTCGGGACCGTCAAAAAAAAGCGACTCGAGGGAAGCCCGTCCCGGCGATGGGGTCCGGACCTCTGTGGGCCACGCCATGACAAATTCATGACGTCGGGGGTCTGACCCTTGAGATCCTGGCGTTGCAACGTGTTTTGCCACGGGCGTTCTCGCTCCTTGTCGGGCCCCGGGACCTTCACAGACCGATGCGGCTCGAGACATCACGCGGAAGGATGCGGTGTGAGGCTCCGGACCAGGATATTCTGGCATGCTGCAATTTGTTGCAGCGTCGGATCTCTTGGATTCAGCGGGGGGGGCATGGCGGGGGCCTTGGTATCTTGGCGCCTCTTCACTTCAATGCGTCCTCGGCCGTCCCCCCCCCCCCCCCCTGTGACGCGCACGCGCCGCCAGCCATGATCTGCGCCCCCCCTCTTGGACGCCCCCCTCTTGGACGCCCCCCTCTTGCACGCCCCCGAGAGAGGGCCGGCCCAGACAAGCCGATGAAGGACTTCTGCACCGGTCACTCGACATTGGCACTCGCAGTGTGAAACGGTGCAGGGTTTCGTTCGTCGACGTGGGCTTGCCAGGCGCGCGGGGTAGCTTTGGTGCGTCGGCTCGCTGTCCCGCCCAGGTCGGATCGGAATGCGGTGCCGTGCGCACGCGGAGTGTTCCTGGCAGCGTTGACCGACAGGCGTTTTGCTCGAGGATGTCCTGTCGAATCTAGACAACGCCACGAAAAATTGCGGACAGACTGGGCAGCGATTATTTGCGGTGGACGCGGCAGTTTGCGATGGATTGTCGGTTCTCCGGCGGCGTGGCTTTTCCGCCTCTGCCCGCCCTTCTGTCGCTATCGGCGCCCATGCCATCGTCATCGTCACTCGTGGGCGGGAAACGTAATATCCATGTCCACAGCCTCGAGTTCTGCATTCCTCGGCCACGACCCTGGTGACGCAAGGGCTGTTTGCGCGGACGGTCTGGGCTGAACACGGCCTTGAGGTCGGGACTCCCCGTCGGCGAGGTTGTTGGCACACGGCTGTGTTGCGCGGACTTTGCGCGCTGGACATCTCCATGGCATCATGTATCCATGGGATTGCGCCTCGACATCCAAATAACAAGTGCCTGGATTCGTCGCTCGTGGGTCACGGGTGCTCGCTTTGCCCGCATCGACAATCATTTGGCATTGCGGCAGCAGCGAAGCTGTCGTGCACCACCACCCCCAGCGCGGTGCTCTGCATGACTGCCCGCCCAGGCTGGAACCAGAGCAAGAGCAGGTGGCAGTACGAGCAGACGTAGGGCCCGGGCAGCCTTCCAGCGCTCAGCGATGGCAGCAGCAGGAGGAGCATGATCGGCAAACAGATGGGGCGTTCAAAAAATGGCCTTGCCTTCGAGGATCGAAGGAGTTGTCGTCTCTTCTTCGGCGGAAGGCGGCGGAAGCTCGGCGGAAGTAGAACGAGGCCGCCTCTGCCAGCCGAAGCCGGCGGAAGCTCGGCGGAAGGCGGCGGAAGTAGAATATGTGCCCCAAAGAGATGAAAAAAAGGGTGCTTGGGCTCGGGGCTTCCGAGATCGCCCATCTGCACATCCAGGACCGCGCGGTCTGGGCACCGAGGCGCGATCTCATGGGCACGTTCTGCATGGGGCAGCTGTAGAAAAGGCCGCCACGTATCCACAATCGGGGTCGCGGCCGAGGAGTCCAGCCCGCATGGTTGTGGATATGGGTAACGTGTTTCCCGCTTGTGGGCGGAGGAGGAGGAGGAGGAGGAGGAGGAGGAGGAGGAGGAGGAGGAGGAGGAGGAGGAGGAGGAGGAGGAGGAGGAGGAGGAGGAGGAGAGGAGGAGGGGAGGAGGAGGAGGAGGAGGACGGGGAGGAAGGAGGAGGGAGGAGGAGGAGGAGGAGGAGGAGGAGGAGGAGGGAGGAGGAGGAGGAGGAAGGAGGAGGAGGAGGAGGGAGAGGAGGAGGAGGAGGAGGGAGAGGAGGAGGAGGAGGAGGAGGAGGAAGGGGGATGGAGGAGGAGGAGAAGGAGGAGAAGGAGGAGGAGGAGAAGGAGGAGGCGGTCGAGGAGTCTTGAGGGGGAGGAGGGGAGAAAGGTAGGAAGTCATGGAATGGGGGAGAGCAAGGAGCGCAGGGGAAGCGATGAGGAGAGGAGTCAGCAAGACGTAGGTCGAACGGGAGGAGGAGAAAGAGAGGAACGCAGAGAGGGGGAAAGGAGAGGAGGGACAGAGAAGTGGCTATCAGGCGATCAGCGAACATGCCAGTTCGAGCAGGAGGACGAGAAGAAAGAGAGGACATTAGAGAAGGAATATGATGGGACCTCAGGGAAACTGGTGTTAAGACGAGCAAGGAGCATGCAGGCGGAAGAGCGAGACAGAAGGTCGGCAGCAGGAGGTTGTGGAAAGGTATTCGAGGAGCGAGGGTCACGGCAGGGGAATCTAAGCAGAAGATGTCGAAGAGTAATTTGGCAGCATGAACGTCGCAAAGGACATACTTATGCAAGAAATGCGGGGGAACGAACGATCGGGATCGAGCACATTGAGTCGTTTGTGACAAAGTCATCGGTTATATTGCATCGTTGGTGTTCATGGAGGGCAGGAGTGGGGACTGGAAGACGGGGTACAAGACAGGGAAAGACACGTCAGATGAGCATGGACGAGAAATGCCCCTCCCCTTCCCTCTGTCCCCGCTCGCCCCCTTCTTGGATCACTGCGGCGGGTGCTCAGGGGGCACTGGGTTTCAAGTGGATGCCACATATACACATGCACACATACATATCTATATACATTTGTGTGTAAATATCAAGCTCGCTTTATAAGTGGGTTACGGGTGCCCTGAGTGGCGTGGGTGGGTTTGGGAACTCCGCTGAGTGAGCGGAGCCCACTTGGCCTGGATCTGTACCTCTCCCCAGTCCCCCGATTCATCTAGAGCGTTTCTGACCCACTTACAAGGTAGTTCAGGCCAGATACAACCCACCTTAGCCTTAGCATCTTCGTATAACCCCGTTTCCCCTCGGCAGCCTCCGTGGTGGTCCAAGTTCCCTCGCGCTCTCCCCGCTTCCTTCCTCCCCCCCCAATCCTCCGACTGTTGGCGCTGCTGCCAAAGCTGGATGGAGATGGACGACCTCGCCTCTGAAACCCACCTTGGGCATTCGTCGCGTCTTCTGATATCTTCTGGCGCCCGAGACACGGACGCGGCGCATGCGACTGTCGCCGACGATGACGCAGGTTGGTCGACTGCTCGGGAGAAGCGGGCGAGCGCACGCGGACGAGCTTCCCGAACGAGGGGCGCAGCTCTGCGCGATGTCCGACGATGGCTTGCACTTTGGGTTCGGCCTTCCCCGAGCTGGCCGGGGAAGGCGGCACGACTGGCCACCGAACGCCACGCCTGCCATGGCAGACGGGGCCCTCGTGGACAGTGACGTGCTGAACGTGGGGCCAAAGCGGAGAGATGCCGTCAGCAGAGCATGGATGCAGTGGGGGTCTGTTGGATAGCATGTCGCGCCGCCGGTTCTGGCCCACCGCGCTCCGGCGCGACACGCTACCCACCTGCCGGCCCTCGGGCGTCGACCTCCCGGGCCTTCCCGAGCCCTCCTCGCCGCGGAGCGGAGCGATGTGCAGGGCACAGCGTGCCGCCGGGGCCGCCGCAGCGACACGCGGAGCAGAAGTTCCTGGCCGTGGATCATTATCCCATGCCGAGGCTACCCGCTGCACCACTTGCTGTGGCGAGTCTGGCCACCGAGCCGCCAGACTGCTTTCTCGTCCCTGCGGGGTGCCACGCTGCCGGCCGAGGCACGCGGTGAGGGAACGGATCGCCCGGAAGAGCGCGTCGGTGCCGTTGCGCAGGGGACTGTGCACCATGAGGGGGGGGCAGTCTCCAGCAGGTTGGGCCGACTGGATTGGGGCGTAAAGTGCGGCGGGCACGTAATGCAGGCACGGCGGGGACCACATGCGGGCCACGAGTGGTAAGTTGCTGTGTTTTTCGCTTTCGGGACGTGTGATCCCTGCGCACATCCCGGAGAAGTGCAAGGGGCATGCGACACTCGGAGAACGCAGGAGTGGTTGCGTGAATTCCAGAAGGGGTTGCGTCCGCACTGCAGTATGCACTTCGATTAAGAAACCAGCCTGTCAGCAGATGCTCCAAGGAAGGTTCTGATCCCCCGACGATCCTGGGGGGCCCACAGAAGCTCTGGGCCACCTTGGGGCCCTCCAAGACCGGCGAAGAATGTGCTCCAAGATTTTTTAGAGCCAGATTGTTTGTACCGTCTGCGTGGGGCGTGACAACAAGGCCTCAACAAGTAGAGTTGAGTGCCAAGTGCTTGAGTCTCTGTTCACCAGCAAGCGAGATCAAACATCGTGAAACAGTCTTCAAACTGCATCTCATGATACATGTTTGGGGGGTCACGACCAGATTAGACGAGCAATCGGAGACCCCCCCCAGACTGGCCACGAAAGTGCGGCCTTGTGCTTAGACCTCCCCGAACCCACCACGACGACGACGACGCCGGACGACTGACGAAGGACGACCAACGACGACGCCGACGACGACAGACGACCGACGACGACGACGGCGGCGACGGCGACGACGACTACGACGACGACGACGCCGGACGACTGACGAAGGACGACCAACGACGACGCCGACGACGACAGACGACCGACGACGACGACGACGGCGGCGACGGCGACGACCGACGACGGCGGCGACGGCGACGACGACGACGACGACGACGACGACGACGACGGCGACGACGACTGACGACTGACGACTGACGACTGACGACCGACGACCCACGACCCACGACCCGCGACCCGCGACCCGCGGCGGCCCCAGAGGCCCGCGCGCACCTCCGAGGACGCGTCCGGCGCCGGCAGCGGCGTGCGCTACACGACCCCGCCGGCGCCGAGGCCTCGTCGGCGCTCCGCTCGCGCGGCTCTCGGCGACACGCAGTGTCGCGATGTGAGAAAGTCGCGACGGGAGGTTTTTCGCTACAGTGGAGACACATGCCAAGAAACGCCCTGCGCGCCTCCAGCGTGCCCTGGGTCTCTTGGGTGTCGATAGGCTTGCTGTGGAAGGCGTGACGTTCCCACACCAGAAATCCATGGACGTCCTAATATCTCAGAGTTGGGTTTCTTGTGGAAGGTTTCTTGTGGTCGAGCTCCTACTGTACTTTCGGCCTCCGGGGGCTCTTACCAGGCCCCAGGACTATCATAAAACGACTCGGGATGAGAAGCCGGTCCTGGGGAAGGGGTCCAGAATTCTGGGGGTCGATGCTGCGAAAAAAAAACACGACGTCGGGCAGTCTCGGAAGAGTGACGCTTTGCCGGAGTGACTTGGTGCTGGCCCATGAGAGTCCCCCGATGGCCGGACGCGATGCAAGAATGGCGTCCCGCGCCCCCCAAATCTAGGCCTCCCACATGGGATCGGAGTGGACGGGGTCGGAGGATCGCGCTGCTGCATTGCCGATGCATCGGCGACGCGGCGCGCTCCATCGGCCCCATCTACTCTCAGGTCGGGCATGTCCTCCTACAGGAGGATCCTGGAAGAAGAACAAGAAATCATCAAGAACAGTCAAAGAATCAAAACAAAAAAAGCACGACAAACCGTCACCATGTCATGCTTTACTATTCTGGGGTATTCCCGAATTCTCCCTGTGGAGGGACACGCCCGACTTGAACCCTACTCGGGCCTCGTCGAGGAGGCCTCCACGAGAGCCTCGCACCCGAGGCCACGCTTGCCGAGGGTCGCTCTCCTGCTGTTGGCCGAGGGGCACGCCCCCCCCGTCGCCCCCCTGCAAGGGCAGCGACAGCGGGGGTCGAGGATCGCCCTTGGATCGGGCGAAGGGAACTATGCACATGCACCGATCCTGGCAAGGCCCATTCTTGACCCAGAATCGGTGCATATGCCTTCCTGGCCAAGGTAGGAGGGCGTATGCACCGATCCTGGGCTCAGGATGGGCCTGGCCAGAATCGGTGTATGTGCATAGTTCTTTTTCCTCTACTTTGAGGTTCTTGACAGTCGGTGGTTCGCGGATGGGGTCCTGAGGGATGGGGTCCTCGGGGCGAGGTGCCTCAAACGGGGCAAATCCACCCCCTGGACCCCTTCTCATCCTGAGCCCCCCATCCCTCATGACCCCGTCTCCGAGGCACTGAGACGGTCCTGGGGCGCCCTCTCGGAGCCCCGCATCATCAGGGCTGGGGGTGGTCAGGGGCAGCTTCTGGTTCGTGCCTCTGCGGTCCAGGCCAGAGTTGCCCTGGACCGCAGATATCCCGGACAACTAGGGCGTCCAACCACCATCGAACCATCGAGGCTGGAGGTGCGCAGGGGTATTCAGTACAGTCGAGCATCTGATTCAGAAAGCTCCTCCCGAAAAGCTGGGCCAGCGTTTCTTGACCACCTTGCCGGACAGCTGGCCGAGTTTCTTGAGCACCTCTATTCGTCCCTCCAGCGTGAACGAATGAGTTGGCAAAGGTTTGTTGTGAGAAACTTCGGCCAGCGGGCCCAGGATTCTCAGTTAAAATGATGTGCTTCTCGACCTGCAGCTCCTGGCTCGTGCGTCGGGGGCCCCGGACCAGAGATGCCCCAGACCAGAGCAGATCCTTGAGAGCTCGGGCGTCCGAGACGTCTCCCGTCGTCGCCCACTGTTCTTGGGGGCAAGGCGAGAGGGAGGGTCGAGGCTCGCTTCCTGGGGTCTTGACCGTCCTGGAGCGCCATCGCGGCCACGGCGAAATTGTACGCCTTTAAGATGGGGTCGGAGTAGATGGGGTCGGAGGATCGCGCCGCATCGCCGATGCATCGGCGATGCGGCTCGATGTGGAGCCCGACTTTCCCGAACCAGATTCTATGTTCGGGATCCCAGGGGCCGTCCAACACTGATCCGGGGGTGAACAATTTGGCCAGTTGGATCTTGGAAAGGGCCTTGGGGCCGATTTTGAGGAGATTTGGCTTCTCCCCCCGAGGAGAAGGGTTTAACAAACTTACTCTGCCAGGGTATTTGCAAAAAACATCAATGTTGAATTCTCCAGTTTGAAAACTTCGTTCCCTGGCCCGCCGTGTTAGACATCCTCAGTATATGTTGGCAGGCTGGTTGATTGGTTGGCGGGTTGGTTGGTTGATTGCTTGCCCGACCGGTTGGTTGATTGTTTGGTTCGATGGTTGGCTAGTTGGTCGGCCTGTTGGTTGGTTGGATTGTTGGTTGTTTGGTTGGTCGGTTGGTTGGTTGATCAGCCGGTGGATTGGAAGGTTGGCTGGTTAGTTGGCCGGTTGGCCGACGGTTTGGTTTGTTGGCTTGTTGGTTGGCTTGTTGGGCGGTTCCTTGGGTTGGCCGGTCGGTTGGACCCATGTGCCGATTGTTCCGAGGCAGCGCAAGGGAGCCAAACGCATACAAATCTATGTTGCACGTCACGTGGCAACGCAGGAAGGAGGAGGAGGAGGACGTGGGGAGGAGGGGGACGGGGAGGAGGAGGGGGAGGAGGGGGGGGAGGGGGAGGGGGAGGGGGAGTCGAAACAACATACTGTGTCATCGTATCCGTCGCGCGGCAAACCCAGCGGGCAGAACAGGCTCTATTCCACTGTGCCCGCCGCGCGGCGACGCAAAGGGGGGCCAGGCATATATACATATATATATATATATACCGCTGCACGTGCTTCGTCACGCGGCAGCGCACGGGGGGGGCGAGACACGTTCCATCACAGGGATCGTTTCCATTCCTCCGATTCGATTCGATTCGACTTCGATGGATTCCGATTCCGATTCGATTCGATGTCGGATTCCGACTTGGGCTCCGATTTCTTATTGGACGCATACGAGCCTGCCGATTTCCGCCGATTCGATTTTTCCCGACTCTGCTGCCGATGTCCGCCGATCCGACTTGTTTCAATCGCCGATCCGACTTATCGATTCGATGATGGGCTCCCCTGCCATTATGCTCGCGTAGGGGGGCGGAGCAAGCGCGGGTCTGCGTTGCACAACCCGCGGCAGCGCAAAGGGGCTGAGAGCACACTGTCCTGCTCGATTCGTCACTTGGCAGTGCCAGGGGGAGGGGGGGGAGGGGACAGGCTGAAAGCAAACTCTTCTGCTCGATTCGTCACTTGGCAGTGCAAGGGGGGGGGACCGACAGGGTACGCTTGTGCGTTGCTCGCTGCGTGGCGACGCAGAGGGGGCTCACAACAATACTCAGGAGGGACAAGAAGCACACAGACACAATTCATCGTCGATTCCCCGGAGAATATGGGAAAATATGGGAAGTGGGGGGGAAGACGAAAACCCAGAGACTATGGGAAAATATGGGGAATCGTAATATTTGTGTGCATTTATTTGTGTATCCTCGGCCCCCTTCAAATACGCTCGTCTACACCACTTGTCGCGTGGCAGCGTCTTGGGGCGAGCAAGGAAGAAAACATGCCGCTCGCGTCGCCACGCGGCAGCGCAGAGGGGCAAAACAGCTACAAGCATGTATCGGCTGCACGTCACGTGGCGACGCAGAGGGGCTCAGAAGTGCTGTTCGTCTTCGTTCCGAGGTGTCAGACGTCAGTATGGAGGAGCGGAGAGATGCGATTCCAACCTGGCACGCAGTGTCCGTCACGTGGCAACGCGGGGGGGGAGGCGAACTTATGATTCCCATCTTTTCGGCACGTAGTAACCAAGAAGGGCGAAGCCGCAGTAGCCTACCTCCTCGTCGGGTGGCAACGCAAGAGGGGCCGAACTAACTTCATGCTTACTTTACTCCTTACGTGGCAATGCATTGGGGCAGGAACAGCGATTCCACTCTGCTCGTCGCGTGGCAACATCTGTTCTACCCGTCGCATTGCAAAGCAGAGGGGGGCGGAAACTATACGACTTGATATAAGGCAGAAAATGCGATTCCACTCCTGTTCACCGCGTGGGAACGCAGAGGGGCGGAACACATAAATACCCGTTCTATTCGTCACGTGGCACGCAAAGGGGACGAGAACATACGATTCGACTTTGAGTCGTCACGCGGCAACGCATGCGGGCGGAACAAACACGATTCCATTCTGCCCGCCACGTAGCAATGCAGAGGGGCGAAACGAACCTACTGCTTCCGTCGCGAGGCAACGCAAAGGGGGGCAGAAACAACTAATTCTAGACTTCCTCGGCGCGCGGCAACGCAGTGGGGAGAAAAGATATCATCCCACCGTCCTCGTCACGTGGCGTCGCGCCAGGGGGGGGGCAACCCAGGAGAGACCATACTATCCCACATTGTTTCCACATGGCAATACGGGCGTCTGCGCATAATGACTGGGGCCGGCGTCTGCGGGGCATGCTCCGGGAGACAGAGTGCCCGCGCCCACCGCTTGCCGTTTGCGTCCAGGGCTTCAGGCTGGGAGCTGGCGCCCACCAGCACATGTCGGCGCACGCCTCACACGGATCGGAGCGTCGGAGGCTGGGAGATGTCTTTCTGTTTCAGAGTCATACCGTTCCCCAAACAGTGTTTGCTTCTAGGGGCTCTTATTTTCATTATGAAGAGATGGGCCCGTGCGACGGCCTGGCGGCTGCGCACTTGCCGTCGCTGCCCCGTCGCCGCCCCGTCGCCGCCCATCGTCTGAGCCCATGCGTCGGTCTGGCGGCTATGTAGCCGCCGTCGCCGCCCCGTCGCCGCCGTCGTCTGGGCCTGACCGCCGGTCTGGCGGCCATGGAGTCGCCGTCGCCGCCCCGTCCCGTCGCCGCCACCGCCCCGTTGCACAAAATAGGCTGTCCGTTTTTTTAAATACACTGATCGACCCCCCCCCCGACTTAGCACGTCACCTTTTTCGAGTAGTTTTTCGTAGTGCGATCAAACGGGCCCGTCGCGCGCGCACATGGGAGTCAGTCGAACGCCCTTACGCGCGTGCTGGGGGAGAAGGGGGGCAATCCCTGTCAAATAATGGTATGCGGGCCATTCGCGCGCGTCGGCCGCGCGCGCATGTCCAAATTCTCATCACGACCTCCATCGCCGACGCGAGGACACCATCAACGTCATCGGCGTGATCAGAATCGGCGCCGTCATTTGCCCTTGCCGTCGTCATTTTTACCATCGTCATCAGCATCGCTACCATAATCATCATCACCGTCATCATCAGCATCATCATCGTGCCTGCCGTTGTCGACGTCGCCATGATACCGCGCCCGCCCGAGTCACCGATTCACACCGAAGTACCCGCGCGTCAACGCCGCCTGCGAAACGTTTTGCGAGGTCCCCATCGGCCGGCGCCACCGCGGCCGCGCCGGTCGCACGCAACTAGCTGGCCGCTTTGCGCGCGAGCCTGCGCGCTAGCGCGGCCGCGGCGCTGCGCCAGCCAGCGCCAGGCTTTGTCAACCAAATTGAGGGTGGGTGGATAAGATGATTGCGCGAGCAGTGGAGTTGACAGTTCCAAGTTTTTCCTTTCTCCTTCTAAAAAGAAAATAGGCTCTACCCCCCGGGATTATCCCATCGTCCATCCGAACTATGAGTCCGTACCGTCCCAGCAGGCCGGTATCGGCCCCCCTCGTCATCCTCTGCAAAAAACTATGCGCGAGCATTCGTTTATCATAAAGCAGAAGTTGTCCATAATCCCTTGCAAACAATGAAACAAAATGCGCACGCGCGCGTCGTCGCGCGCGCATTCCAAAATCCTTCAAAAACCCTCCGTGCCCGTAAGGTTTTCAAGATCGAATGTTAAACTGACATAAAAACACAGGTTTTCGCAACACTGATGTTCAAGAAAGATTTGCGCGCGTTCGTGCGAATTCTCCAGAAAACCATCGGTCTTCCAAATTGTTCATAACATGCTACCAAACGGGCTGCGCGCGCGCATGTCGAAATCGTTCGAACGCCCTTGCGGGCGTGCCGTCGCGAGAACCCTTTTTAACAAAAAACGGGACGATGTGCACGCGCGTGCGCGTGGTCCCGCGCGCGTGAACTGAAATCTT